>JABUQX010108611.1:20000-27500 GCA_015478945.1 Trachelipus rathkii | reverse complement strand
ATAATAATAATAATAATAATAATAATAGTAATAATAATAATAATAATAGTAATAATAATAATGATAATAATAATAATAATGGTAAAAAAATTAGTTTTAGTAGTAGTAGTAGTAGAAGAAGTAGTAGTAGTAGTAGTAGTAGTAGTAGTAGTAGTAGTAGTAGTAGTAGTAGTAGTAGTAGTAGTAGTAGAAGTGGTAGTAACAGAAGCAATTGTAGTAGTATTTTAAAGTAATGATAAATCTTGTAGTAATTAAAGATGGTTTGAAAATGAAATACCAAAGCAAAATTCATTTCATAATTGAAAGGTATAATAGGTAAGTTTTATAAGCCACACACAATAAACATTAGTTAATGTTTCTCATGTAACCTATTCATAAGGCACATTTTTGTATGTTCCAGGTAGATGGGTTATATAACATTTAGACATTGCAGACGTGCAATTTGCAGTCTAGGTCCTATACGGGGACTACCCCAAATCGTCGACAGGAAAATTGGTCGACAAGAAAAATGGTCGACAGGACATTAAACAAAATTTCCACTTGTCCAAATCGTCGACAAATAATTTCTCATAGGTAAAATGGTCGACAAAATTTTCTGTTACTCGTCCAAACCGTCGACACACTAAATCAACAATGCCAAATGATCGACACCTATCAATCGATTATTTTAACGATTATATATATATATATATATATATATATATATATATATATATATATATATATATATATATATATATATATATATATATATATATATATATATAGTATATATATATATATATATATATATATATATATATATATATATATATATATATATATATATATATATATATATATATATTACTTTATTTATAAATTTTGAGGCCTTATAAATTAAAAAGTACTAAAGCAAAAAAAATATATATATATTAAAAAAAAAAAAAAAAAAAAAAAAAAAAAAATTTAGTTATACTATAAAAGTTATTCAGAAAACCATCCAAAATAGTTATTTCGTTTTTTATGACTACAGAAAAAGTTTATTATTAATGAAAAGGATTTTAATATAACGATAAAGATTTTTATTTGGTAATATCTTTTTTAAATAATAAAAAGTTCAAACCTTAAGGGCATAGCCCCTATTCAAGGAGGGGAATTTATCTAGGTAATTGCTACCTATGATCCGGACGAGGGGATCAAACACTCAATGCCTTGAGGCTAAGTCGAGCTACCGTTGATTTTTTTTTGTTTTTTTTTTATGAAGGAATTTACCTACTTAAAATCAATCATGCAACCCCTGGATTAAGAACAGGACAGAGTTGCAGGGCAAGGGGCTAGGGTTCGATCACTTGTCAGAATCCTAGGTATAAATTACCTAAAGCATTTCTCAAACTCATATATATATATATATATATATAAATATATGCATCTCATATATATATATATATATATATATATATATATATATATATATATATATATATATATATATATATATATATATACATATATATGGATATAATTATTTTTATATATTTTACTATTTTGACTGAATATCCATTTCGCCAATCAAATTTTCCCTGGACATTCAAAATACATGCCAGGACCCACCCAGGAAGTTGATTTTTTTAACTCAGTAGTGGTGATTCTTTGTTTTCATGGTGGGTCCTATACATTGACTCAATATATATATATATATATATATATATATATATATATATATATATATATATATATATATATATATATATATATATATATATATATATATATATATATATATATATATATATATATATTACTTAATCGGGGTAATTAGGGCGCATTGCAACGCAACTTCTTTGCTGGCTACTCTTGGCGTGAATTCTGGTTTGATTCTGGGGACGCTTCTCTCTCTGATGGAAAGGTGAAGGCCATGATCGTTGATGGGACGAACAGGTTCATTAATTCTCCTACTAACGATTTAACTCTTCAAAATCCGTGGTTCGATGGCACCTGTTTTATTGGTCTTCATTACAGAGACAAAGCTAATCGAACATGAAAAACTTTTGTTTTCCTATCGCTCCCACTAATTTTCGTTCGGCTCGGAATCGTTGTCGGTATATTATTAAACAGGTTAACCGTGTTTCACTAAACGAAAGTGCGCTGACCTCCTTGGTTCTCCTACTGATAGAATTTTCTGGGCTCATGCCAAAAACATCTCTAGCAACTTCTGCATATCTGCCTTTTCATCCTTTTATTCGCTCTGTTGCATTCGGCCTCTTTTTTTTCATCTAATTCCAATATGGACGATTCAGACATCACTCATCCTACTCCTTCTCCTATCAAATACCCCATGTCTCTACCTGTGATTTCATATGATCGAATACTTTGGATTCTGAGAGCTATGAACGTCAGAAAGGCTAGTGGCGCGGATTTCATCTCACCTCGTTTTATTGAGAGAATGTGCTACTGAGTTAGTTCCTGTCTTCTTTCACCTCTACTCTCTATGTCTTAAACATAATAGTTTTCCTCATTGCTGAAAGCCCTCATATATATATATATATATATATATATATATATATATATATCTAAACATATATATTTTATATAATTTACATTAAATATATATTATATATATATATATATATATATATATATATATATATATATATAAAATACTATATATATATATATATATAAATATATATAAATGAGTTTTACTTACATATACTACTTTTACCTCCATACCCTTTATTTTCACTTTATACACTTACTTATACTCTGCATATTTATTTTTAACTACATTTTTTTACTTTTATTTATAGGTGTTGTGAAATTCATTTAAAATTTGAAGATTTTACAAATTTTCAAGGAAATTCCATTATTCGTTCGGAAGCATTACATAAAATAAAATTATAAAGTTCTTTTTGTATTCTTTTTATTTTGCAAATATATATATATATATTATATATATATTATATTAATATATATAATATATAATATAGATAATATATATAATATATATATATATATCATAACTATATATATATAAATAATAATATATATATATAAAATATATATATCTATATATATATATATATTATATATATATATTAATATATATATATATATATTTATATTATATATATATAAAATAAAATATAATATATATATATTAATATATATATTTATATATATATTAAATTATATATAAATATATATACTATTATAATAATATATAATATATAATATATAATATATATATATATATATATATATAATATTATATATATATATATATATATATAATATAATATATATATATTTATATACTATATATAAAAATATATATATATATATATATATATATATATATTATATATTATATATATATATATATAGTATATATATATATATATATATATATATATTATATATATTATTATATATAATTATATATATAATATAAATATATATTATTATAGTTATATTATTAGTTATTAAAAAAAAAAACCTCGTTTTTTTAAAAAAAACACGTTTTTTTTAAAAAAAAGACAAAAGGCCAAAATTTTTTGTTTTTTTTTTTTTTTAAAATTACTTTTTTTTCATATATATCAAGTTTTTAAGGTATTTAGCATTAAAATACAGAAATACCAATATGTTAAAAGTATATTGCAAATATAAAGAGATTTATTACTTAGTAAAGTTTATTTGGTGCCTAGGGCATATAATTATTCATTTTCACATGATCTGATTATTATTATATATTATATTATTATTATTATTATTATTATTATATATTATTATTATTATTATTATATATAAATAGATATAAATATATATATATATATATATATATAATATAGATTATATATAAAAATATATTTGTATTTTTACATTTATACCGTTCGAGTATACTTATTACTATTTTATGTCCTTACTATATATATATTATATATATATATATATTCTTCATTACCTTTTTCTCCCCAGATGTGAAGGTGCGTAAGCGTAAGAAGCATTCGAAAGAAAAGCAGTAGAAGAATATGACAAAAAGTCGAAAAGAAAAGTCCAGCCTCACCCCTCCCCCTCTTACCATTATTAGTAAGATCGCACATCAGAAAATCCACCCTATATCTTCACGGACTGGCGACGGACCCTCATATGGTAAATCATCAGTTGTAATGCTCATCCCCTGCCCAGCGTGGCCACAACCATACCCCCTCACAAAAACCCTGCCATCTCTCCTATTATGCACCTTCATTCTCTCGCCTCTGCCAAAACTCACATTTCTGTCCTTCAGACATTCGTTTACTGACCCAATCCACTTTTTCTTCGATCTCCCAGCCGGCGGTTTCCAACACACTCGCCACAATACATCCGCTTAAAAACCGACTATCAATCATCCTTTCCACATGACCCAAACCATTCTCAACATATTTTCATATTCTCTGTACCCATTCTTTCACACCACACAGATCTCTAATATTCATTCCTCATTTATCAAATTTCTCTCTTTACCTAGCATGCCCCAAGATTGTCCATCGAACAAATTGAACTTTAGATCTATACTCTTATTCCAGACCATAGTCTCACTTACTATACAATAACACAGGTAACAACATAGCTTCATGTAAGACCCTAGCACTCTAAAGACTTAGTCCCTATACATTCACCAACGATTTTATTTGCACAAGCCACCTCCTGGCACCAACATATTACCCTAAAATATTTAACTCAGACACTTGTTCCAGCTCTCCACCATTAACATAACTTCACACTGAGGACTGCCCTCACCACAACCATTACATTACTCTTATCTACGTTACTTCAAACCCCTCCTTTTACACACCCGGCCAAAATCTCTCTACCAATTCCTGCTCAAAACTCTTTCCAAATTCGCCACACAAAAAACCAAATCATCTTCATATAATTAGGTAGGGCAACCCTCCACTCATCATTCTCCATGCATTCTAACACCATGTCCTTCCACCCACTTCAATTCTTTCATTAACCCCATTCCATATACAAAATTGAATAACCAAGGACCACAACCCTGCCTCACTCCGCTATTAATACTAAAACCAATCCATTTTGACACCATTTATTCTTACACACGCCTCATATCGTCATACATTCTTTTGATCCATTCAGAAGCCTACCACCAACACTATATATCACTAACACCTCCAAGAGCTTCCCTATTAACCCTATCAAACCCCTGTTGCAAATCCATAATAACTTAAACAATTTTATTTTCTTCTCCCTCATTTTCTCTATCATTTGCTTCATTGTAAAGATTTGATCCACACATCCTTTACTACTCCTAAACGCACCTGTTCTCCACCAATCAGTCTTTCAGGTCACTCGCGCACTCTTTCGACCAAAAATACCAGCATTTTTCTTCCCTATAACACTCAATTAAAACTAATTACCCTATAATTTCTACAGTTCCCCTTTATCTCTCCTTAACCCTTATATAAGGGTACTATTACTGCTCTCTTTCAATCCCTCGGAACTATCCCTCCATAAACGCTTTTAAACAACTTCAAGATCCAATCAATCAGAAACTTGCCTCCGTTCTTGATCATTCCATAATCATCAATCTATACCTCAGATTTTACCATTCTTCAACTATCTCACTTTACCCATTACCTCCTTCTTGCTAATAACCTCATCCCCAAAATACTCTATTTCTTCTTGCACCATCAAAACCCACACACACAGTCACATCACCTCTTCATTACTGCCTAATATTATAACGATTTTCAAGAGTTTCTGTCCACACTCCCTACATCCATTTCATCATTACAAAAGCACATCCTATTCATATTCTGAGCGGTTCCCCTTATTCTAATTTTTAACCCTTTCGCGCTCCTTCCAGAAGAGCTTCCTATTCCCTTGTATGTCCCCATTCAGCCTCCTTCCAAACTTTCATTTTACCTCTTCTTTTCTCTTATGTATGCATCTTTTAGCATTTCTTTTTTTCCTCATATAATTCCAAGCATCTTCTTTTGAAACTTCTGATTTTAGTACAATCAACCACGCTTTTTTTTACTTTTAACCGCTTGCATCACTTCTTCATTCCACCACTCACTGTTCCATTCTTACTTTCCTACTTAGCACACCCACCATACTTCTTTTGCACTCTAACAATTGCTTCCAGATTATTAGTTTCAGGTTGTCACATTCAACTATTTACTTGCGAGCGTTCTTACATACTATCCATTACCTTGTTCACTTAAAACTTTTCTCACTCTTATTACCCCTCTTTCCTTCTGTAATCATTTTCCTCTCCATCTAATCCACCCCACTAACTTAATTACATAAAACAGCATAATATCCATTAATCCCATCTAACACCTCACTGATTTTAAACATTCAGCAATACTTCAAACATCTCCTTCTTCACCAACACAAAATCAATCATACTGTTCACTTCGATACCATCTCTACCTACACAAACTCTAGTATACTTATGATACTCTTGGTTTAAAGAAATATTACTTACACACATCACTCTCTCCTCACAGAAATCATTCACCTCCTACCATTCTCATTTCTCCTGACACCCCAAAAACCACCTGTTATACCCTTTTTGATCATAGATATATATATATATATAAATATAAAGATATTCATATTCTTTTAATTTAAAATTTTTTTTAATTATATATATATCTCTATATTGGTATATTAAATATATATCTTATAAGAAATGGAGATATATATTTATTTTAATATATATATATATATATATACGATATATATATATATATTACATATATATATTCACAATACACTGACATTATGTACATCTTAAATCTAACCTAGGAGGTGTATTGATAATACTGTATAATCTAAAATCAACTTCAACCTACGTCTGAAATCCTTTTAATTTTAAAAAAAAAAAAAAAAAAAAAACATTTGTTTTAAAAAAAACCGTTTTTTTTTTTGCAAAAAAAAACCAAATTAAAAAAAAAGTTTTTTTTTCAAAATATATTATATATATAATATAGTATATAATATATATTATAATATATATATAAGAATATATATATTATATATATAATATATATAGATTTATTATATTTAATATGCTGTATGTATGTATTTATATATGAAATGCACTATTTTACATATCTTGTATATAATATATACTATATATATATATCATATATATATATATATAAACTTCGTAGCTAAAGGACATTGTCAAGGAGAAGGGTTGCTTCCAAGGATCCTCTTTAGGGATCGAAATGTCTGCTTCAAACTTTTGATTCACTCACTTTACCATTATGCCACAGTAACGGAAAACTCCGTTAAACTAATTGTGGTTTAAAATATGGTCTTTTTAATTATAGTGCAGCACATCATTTTATATAAAAAAAAAATTCTGGTAATTCTTTTAATTCCTTTACAAATTAAGGATATAAATTTAACTTTAATTTAGCAAACGAAAAATGACTTTTCATGAAAATAATTTCTTAGCGTGATTTTTTTTTTTTTTTTTTTTTTTTTTCACGCACGATCGTT
>JABUQX010108611.1:7500-10000 GCA_015478945.1 Trachelipus rathkii | reverse complement strand
ATGTAAGGAGGCTGAAAAATAGATAAAAGAAGAGCTTTCCAGACTTTACCAGTGAAGTACATAGAAGATTGAGAATAGCGGAAAAGTTTGGAGTCATAAAGTTAGACAGGTCAAGAACGAGATTACGTCTAAAGACGAGTCGTAGAAGTGAGTACTCAAAGGAGGATATACTCGACTAGAGAATTAAAGAAGAGGAGTAGCCATTGTAATGGAGTCACTGTAAGGAGAGAGTTGCAACAGTTCGACACTTAAAAGAGATTGGAGAGAGTTAGTGAGAGTAGAGATTATGAAGTAGGAGAGTTAGTGAGAGTAGGAGAATAAGTAAGAGTAGTGAGATTAGTATATGAGTAGAGATGTTAGTGAGAGTAGGAAAATAATAAGGTAGAGAGTATAAGAGTAGGAGCGAGTTAGTGAGAGTAGAATTTAGTAGAGTAAGAGAGTAGTGAAGTAGGAGAATTAGTAAAGTAGGAGATTAGTGAGGAGAGAGAATAAGAAGAGTAGGAGATTAGTAAGATAAGAGAGTACCATGAAGTAGAGATTGTGAGAATAGAGAAGTTAGTAAGAGTAGGAGAGTAGTTGAGAGTAGGAGAATAAGTAAGAGTAGGAGAGTTAGTAAGAGTAGGAGAGTAGTGAGAGTAGGAGAGTTAGAGATTGGAGAGTTAGTGAGAGTAGGAGAGTTAGTAAGAGTTAGGAGAGTATGAGAGTATGAGAATAAGAATAATGAGTAGGAGATTAGTAGAATAGGAGAGTTAGTAAGGATGAGAGTTGTGAGAGTAGGAGAATAAGTTAAGAGTAGGAGAGTATAAGATAGGAGATAAGAAGAGTAGAGAGTTAGTAAAAGTAGAAAGTATAGAACAGTAGGAGGTTAGTGAGATTAGGAGAGTTAGTAAGAGTGGGAGAGTTAGTAAGAGTAGGAGAGTTAGTGAGAGTAGAAAAGTTAGTAAGAGTTGGAGAGTAAGTAAGAATAGGAGAGTTATTAAGAGTAGGAGAGTTGATGAGAGTAGGAAAGTTAATGAGAGTAGTAGAGTTAGTGAGAGTAGGAGAGTTTGTAGAGAACAGGGAGTCAGTAGAGCAGGGAATAAGTAAGATAGGAGACGTTATAAGAGTAGGAGAGTATAGTTAAGAGTAGAAAAGTAGGTAAGTAGGAGAGTTATAAGAGGAGAGAGTTAAGTAGAGTAGAAGAGTTTTGAGATAGGAGATTATGAGAGTAGGAGAATAAGTAAGAGTAGGAGAGTTAGTAAGAGTAGGAGAGTTAATGAGAGTATGAGAGTTAGTGAGAGTAGGAGAGTTAGTAAGAGTAGGAGTTAGTGAGAGTAGGAGAGTTAGTAAGAGTAGGAGAGTCAGTAAGAAGTAGAGAGGAGTAAGATAGCAGAGTTAGTAAAGTAGAGATTAGTAAAAAGTATGAGAATAAGTAAGAGTAGGAGAGTAGTAAGAGTAGAAGATAAAGTCAAGATAGGAAAGAGCTATAATTATAGAGATTAGTAGGGTAGCGAAGTAGTAAGAGTAGGAGATTAAAGTTAAAAATAGGAGAGTATAAGAGTAGAAGTTAGTGAGATGAAAGTTATGAGAGTAGTAGAGTTAGTGAGAGTAGGAAGTTTGTGAGAGCAAGAGAGTCAGTAAGAGCAGGAGAATAAGTGAGAGTAGGAGAGTTAGTAAGATTAGGAGAGTTAGTAAGAGTAGTAGAGTTAATAGAGTAGGAGAGTTAGTAGTAGGAGAGTAGTGAGAGTAGAAGAGCTAGTAAGAGTAGGAGAGTTTGTGAGAGTAGGAGAGTTTGTGAGAGGAGGAGAGTCAGTAAAAGTAGGAGACTCAGTAAGAGTAGGAGAGTAAGTAAGAGTAGGAGAGTTAGTGAGAGTAGGAGAGTTAGTAAAAGTAAGAGTGTTAACAAATCGGAAAAATCGATCAAACGGAAAAGTGCGAGTTTAATCACCCCACACATGTGACGCATACTCTATACAAGGGCAAAAAAATTCCCATACAGAGCAAGCAACTGGGTTGGTAAGAAGTCCCGATGGAGCCTCAGAACACCCAACCTTTTTGAAACTTCTTTGAAAGAGTAGTAATTTGATTCTTATAATTAAAGTCACGAGAATAGGAAACGCCAAGAATATTAAGAAGAGATGAAGAACAATGTTGTGTGTTTTCAAAGAATTTATTATGGTTGTGTGGAAGATTATGTCAAGTTGTTACATGAAGAACATGTGTTTTAAGATATGAGAAAGACTCCAATTCCACCATCTTCACCATCTTGGCATTAGTTTATTGCTATTGAGTGGTTCGACTTCAAAAATGGAAGGAGTGAAGGGCAGAGTCATCGGCACAAGAGTGGATAGGAGACGTAGTGAGAGTGAGAGAGAGAGAGAGAGAAAGAGAGAGAGAGAGAGAGAGAGAGAGAGAGAGAGAGAGAGAGAAGATCATTAATGAAAAGTAGAAAAAGAGTTGGGGAGAAGATAGAACCTTGAGGAACACCACTATTAACAGCTTTAATGGTGTGAACGGTGCT
>JABUQX010108610.1:55000-68724 GCA_015478945.1 Trachelipus rathkii | reverse complement strand
TTCTGTACCGGGAAAAGTAAAATCTTCAGTTGGTTTCCATACGTTGTCTAAAATTTCCCGTATTTCGCCAGAAGATCTTTGTGAGCGGTTCTGGTTTATGTACAAGCCTATATCATTAAGTCCGGATTCGTGCTCCACAGATGTGGAAGCTTCGGGTGCTAAAGTATTAAAAGGTTCTGTAGTGTTATAAGAAGCACTAGAAATTTCATTAGTCCTCGTTTTTTTCTTTGTTTCAAAACCTACATCTCTTTAACCCTTTTTTCACCATTTTTAAATATGGTTCGCACTATATTAATAGCTAATAACACGGGAACACCATAGAAAAATGAATATATTCGCAGATAATAATAAATAATAATAATCTTTCAAGACTATGTGAAAGCAACAACTAAAGGAATATATTGCTCCTTTCAAAAATTAGGTTTCAAACGAAAAATCATGAAGTGTATGTAGGCCAATTTAATTTTTAAATTGCAAGTTTTATTTTATCAAGCAACACAATTACACATACAGTAATTATTTAATTACCACTTTTAATTAATAGCAGTTAGCGGCACTTAATTAAATTTCAAATATACTTTATTTTTACTATTATAGGATAGCACAGCAAACAATTTTTACACCATTACTTTAGCATAAACGATAGATGACTAATACTTATTAAATGAGAGTGACTTTTCGAGTCTTCAAAAAAGCTGATTGCACAAAATATGGAATTTCTCGTACACTTTCAGGAACGCTTGATTTTACAAACATTTACTTCATAATAATAATAATGAATAATAATAATAATAATAATAATAATAATAATAATAATAATAATAATAATAATAATAATAATAATAATAATAATAATAATAATAATAATAATAATTACTACTACTAATAATAATAATAATAATAATTTTAAAAGATATTAATGGCAAGAGCTTCTGGGGGATGATCTGACACCCATATCCCCCCATAATTACGCCATGTGACTATATTAATATTTCAAGGATTATATTTAATATATTAATATTCTTTATATATATATGTATTAGGTATATAATATAAACATTTAAATATAAACTATTACTCATATAGCCATATTATATATTTATTATGATATATATATATATCATGTAAAAGTTCACTTATTTCAAAAATTTTAAAATTGTCAGAAGATAAAGTCAACAAATATCATAATTTTGTATGAAACTCCGCCTATTTTGTATGAAGCTCCGCCCATTTTTGTTCGGATTATCAGAAATTACAAAAATAAATTAATTTGTTTTAAAATTTGAATTAGCTAGCAAATTATTTTAGATTTTTTTTTACTTTACATTATATAAAAATTCATTTCATATTTTATATAATAATATTTCTATCATGATATTATATATATAATATACTATAATATAATATATAAAAATAAAATTATTAGATATATATATATAGTATATATATATATATTATACTATATATATATATATATATTTAGAAAAAGAGAATCTTTAGAGCAAGAAATCTGGAATAGAAAATTGGAGGATGCTGGTCAAGAAAAAAATGCGTTGGTTGAAAGATTTCAATCGAAAATTGACGAAATGAAGGTTTTTATTATTATTATTATTATTATATTATTTTATTATATATTATTATTATTATTCTATTATAATTATAGAGACATTAAAATTATTATATTATTATTATTATATATTATTATTATTATGCCTACTGATTACTATTTGATTATTATTATTATTTATTTATATTATTATTAGTATTATATTGATTATTTTACTTATTATATTATTATTATGATTATTATTAGATTATAATATTACTTATTTTTCGGGCATGTTGCAATTAATATACTTACTTTGTCATTTTTTTGCAAGTTCTTTTATTTACTTCTAAATTAATTCTTAATTTTTCAAAGAAATTTTATTAAGGACTCTTCTAGAATAAAAAGAATTGTACCAATATTTCACCTGTATACTTCAAGCCATATCACGGTTAACTAACTATTTATAATGCAGTTAACAAATAATAAATTTCAAAATATAAAATATTTAAAATTATTTCACATTAATTGTGAAGTTTGAAAAAAAAAATAATTTCTATGAAAAATCAAAAAAGTTTACTTTATTTTGCAAATACAGCTATTATCATGGATACTCAGGTGTACCTGCGAAACTCAAATCATTCAAAAAACATTCAAGCATTCATTCATTTCATTAAATTTCACATTGATGTCTGGCTTAAGTTTTTTAATAAAAACAGATTCTGCTATACGAAATAGTTGAAATTGCCAACTTGAAATAAGATTTTAAAACAACTAGCAATTTCAACTGTAGGAGGGGATTTGTGTTCCGTCGTGTAATGCTCCCATATTTTACTGAGCTTATACCTGTATTGCATAACTCGGGTTCTTAAAGTGTTAGTCGTGCATCCCACATAAGAGGAATTACATCCTACTTCTTTGTAATTAAATTAATACATAACATAACATCTGTAATCCTCCCGAACAATGACCACGGGTACTAAAATATGAGGAGACTCGTCTCGGTTTGTAGTAGCTTCTAACAATTACACTTTTTTCTGACTTAACATGTTTCTTACCAATTATGTTTAATTTCTGCTATTCACTGGAAAAGTTTGTCAAATTTAATGATTTAAAAGTAAAAAGTTATCTTGCTTTCCATGTCAAGTGAATTTTTATTTGAATTTAAAATGTCAATAATGATAATAAATAATAAATTGCATAAATAAAATAAATATTTTATATTATTATTATTATTATTATTATTATTATTATTATTATTATTATTATTATTATTATTATTATTATTATTATTATTATTATTATTATTATTATTATTATTTATTATTTTCATTATCTATCATTATCTTAATTATTATTATGTATTAATTATTATTATTATTATTATTATTATTATTATTATTATTATTATTATTATTATTATTATTATTATTATTATTATTTAGTAGAAGCAGTAACAGTAGTATACTGAAGTGTAGAAGTATCAAAACTTATGAGCTCTTCTCCCTCTATTCCTTCTGAAGGTTGAAAAGGAAGACTTGGTGAGATCGTACGAAACTAGGCTTTCCGAATCACGTACAGAAATGGCTGACACTTTACAAAGATCCAAAGAGATGCACGAGGCAATCATCGAAAGGATGAAGAAGGAGCATAAAAGTGCAACTGAAAGAATGAAGGAGTTGAAAGAAATTGAAATCAAAGCAGCGTTGGAAGCTACAGGAAGAGTCAAGTAAGATGTAATATTAAAAAAAGCGTTCAGATAGTTTTTTCTCAAAGAATGGTGAAAACAAACCTTGGAGTTGCCAGACACCTGCAGGCTGCAAGGATGCAGACTGTGCACTATTTAAACCAAATTTTATTATATAATTTCCTCAGGAAGTCTATGCTTTATAAAAATTTTGTGATTAATTTATTGCGCATATTTTACGACATATTAATAATGTATCATGTGAAGTTTCCTAATTTCTGTTTCTTCTATGTTAAACATTAGTAAATTCAAATAACAAACGTTGATAGTCACAAAATGGGTTTCCATAGAAGCTTTGAAATATGATTTTACCCGTAAATAGAAAATTCACACCATATATATATATATATATATATATATATATATATATATATTTATATATATAATTAATACTAGTATATATATATATATATATATATATATATATATATATATATATTATGTACTATATATAGTATATATAGTAATATTAAAAATATTATATATATATTTATAATATAATATTATATATATAGACTATACTATATATATATACTATATAATATAATATATATTATCTATATATATATATGATATATATATATATATATATATATTATACTATATATGTATAAATATATATATATATGAATATATAATATATATTATATATATAATATATCCGGCATATATATATAGTATATAATATATATATATATATATATATATATTATGTATATAATATATATATATATAATATATATAAATAAGAGAAGCAGAGGCTGTTCTGAGTCAACTGGAAACAATACTACATTCGACTCTCAGAGCTAACACAGTTAGTTAACAGAAAGACATGAATCTGCTTTGGAATTTACAAAAAATGCACTACAGGTATTCGGTTTCACGTATGTACCGTGTAGACAGGCGACATATAACTATATATTATAATATGTATATATATATTATTATATATATATTATTTATATATATATAACTATATATATATAATATATATATATTATATATATAATATAATATATTATCTATATATTATTAGTTATAGTTTTTCCCACCCGCTACGACAGAGCCCTATTCTAGAGGGGTCGTTTAAAAATCATTAAAAGTGGCGTCATATATATAGTTATATATATATATATATAACATATATATATTAATATATATTATATATATTATATATATATATATATTATTAGTATATATAATATATAATATATATATATACGGTATATATAGTAGCTATAATAATTTATATATCTATATAATATATATATATATCTATATATATATATATAGTATTATATATATATATATACTTATATATTCATATATATAAAATAAATATATATTATAATTTATATATATATATATATATATATATATTATATATATAATGATATTATATATACTTTATATTAATAATATATATTATAGAGAGAGAGAGAGAGAGAGAGAGAGAGAGAGAGAGAGAGAGAGAGGAGAGGAGAGAGAGAGATTGTTTTTCATATCATTGAGTGTTGTATTGTCATATATATATAATATATATATATATTCTATATATATAATATTATATATTTATATATATATATATTATATATGCATATATATATATATAGTATATATATATATAAATATAATATATATAATTATCTTCCTTCTTCCTCCCAAAGGGAGGTAAGGTGCGTAACAAGCATCGGAAAAGGAAAGTAGCAGAAGGGAGAAAGTATAACACAAGTCGGAAAAGAAAGCCAGCTTACCGCCCCCTCTATACATATTAGTGAGACTTGCATCGTCACAGGTCAGAAAAGTCCAACCTAGTCAAGTGTAGGGTGGCATCCCCCGCCCAGCTGGAGGCCAACAACCATTACCGCCCTCACCAAAACCCCTCCATGGGACACTCCTAATTATGCACACCTTTACTCTCGCCTCTGCCAAACTTCCACACCTTTCTCCTTCAGACATTCGTTCACCGATTCAATTCCACTTGTTCTTCGGTCTCCAGCGGGGGGTCGATTTCCAAACACTCACCATATACATCGCTTAACCCAACCGGACTGTCATTCATCACTCCATATGACCAAACTATCTCAAAACGTACTTTCATTTATTCTCTATTTGCCTTCTTTTCTTCACACACATAACTATCTATACGTCATTCCTCATTTATCCAATTTTTTTCACACTGCTAAACACGCCCCTAAGATGTCTCCATCGAACACGTTGAATTTAGATCTATACCTTGATATTCCAGGACCAGTAGTCTCACTACTATTACATTAACACAGGTAACAACATTTCCTCGTAAGACCCTAGCGCACTCAGACTTAGTCCCTTTAAGTCACCAACGATTTAATTGCACCAACAACCTTCCTTGCATTCACAACTTTCCTCACTAACCTGCATATCAGTTTCCCTTTTCATCCAACATATATCCTAAATATTTAACTCAGACACTTGTTTCCAGCTGCTCACCATCTAATAACTTCACACCAAGGACTGTCCCCACTCACAACCATAACTTTCTTACTCTTAGTCGCGGTTACTTTCAAAACCCCTCCTTTTACAGACCCTGCAAATCTTTCTACCGAATCCGTTCTCAAACCTCTCTCAGATTTCACCACCACAAAAACAAAATCATCCGCATACAATAGGTAGGGCACCCTCACTCACTCTATTTCTCCATCATTCTAACACATTACCCTACCTCCCCTACCTCTGGTTCTTTCATTAACCCCTATCCATATACATAATTGGATAACCAAGGGGACATAACAATCCCTGCTCACTCCATATTAATATAAAACCCATCACTTTTGACCCATATTATTCTACACACGCTTCACTATCGTCATAACATACTTTTGATCCTCAAGAAAGCTTACCAGCAACACCATACATTACTAACACCTTGCCATAGAGCTTCCCTATTATCCTATCATACGCCTGTGCAAATCCATAAAAAACTATATACCATTTATTCTCTTCTCCTCATTTCTCAGTGCATTTTTCCAATGTAAAGATTGATCCACCACCCTCTACCACTCCTAAACGCACCTTGTTCTTCCAATCAGTCCAATCCTTTCAGTCACTCGACGAACTCTTTCGACTAAAATACCAGCAGATATCCCTACAATACTCAATAACTAATCCCTATAATTCTACAGTTCCCCTTATCTCCCTATAATCTTATATAAGAGTACTATTATGCTCTCCTCAATCCCTCGGAATACACCCGCATAAACACTTATTACACAACTTCCAAATCCAATCAATTCACCATCTCGCCTCCGTTCTGGATCATTAATCGGAAATTTCATCTATACCAGCAGATTTACCATTCTTCTTTTCTCACTCTACCATTACCTCCTCCTTGCTAATGACATCATCCCAAAATACCTATTCCTCTTGCACCATCAACCCACACATATTCACTTATCACCTCTTCATTTATGTTAATTATATACAGATTTACGAAGTGTTCTTTCCACACTCCTCTCACCATCCATTTCATCAGTTACAAAGCACCATCCTATCATTATTCTAAGCAGGTTCCCTTATTTTCATTCTTACTTTTGTACTTCTCCAGAAGAGCTTCCTATTCCTTTAAGTCCCATTCATCCTCCTTCAAAACTGTTCATTTACCTCTTCTTTTCTCCTACGTACGCACCTTTTAGTATTCTTTTTTCTTCCTTATATTCCAAACACTTTCTTTTGAAACTTAACCCATTAGCCTTTAGGAGACATTCAACCACGCTTCCTTCTTACTTTTAACCGCTTGATCACCTCTTCATTTCCCCCACTCACTGTTAACATTCTTACTATCCTACGTTAGACTCACATACTTTCTTGCACTTACTAACAAAACTGCTTCCCTTCCTTTGCCTCCGATTTAGTTCAGTTTCAAACTTCGTTCACATTCAACTGATTTACTGCGAGCGCTCTTCTTACATACTTATCCTTATTTACCTTGTTCATACCTTCTCCACTTTCTTAATTTTACCCACTTCCTTACGTATCACCTTCCTCTCATCCAAGCCCCTAACTTAATTTTACATAGAACAACATAATGATCCGATAATCCCATTCCGAATCTCTCACTGATATAACATCCAACATATACTTCAACATCTCCTTCTTCACGCAAACACAAAATCAATCATACTTTTCACTTCGACACCATCTCTACCTACACCAACTCTAGTTATACTGTTGGATACTCTTGTGTTTAAAGAAAGTTTTACTCACACACATACCTCTCTCCTCACAGAAGTCAATCACTTTCCTACCATTTTCTCCATTCTCTCCCAACATCCCAAAACCACCTGTCTATTACCATACTCTTTTCGATCACCGTATCAACCATTTAGGTCCCATAACACAATTCAATCTGAAGCTCCTACTTCAAAACCACTCATCCACAACTTAGATTATCCCAGAAAATCATGCTCTCTTCAACATTTCCTCAGATGGACCATACGTCATGACCCACAATACCTTGACCTTTTCAAACTTAAAATTTAACCATTAGGAATCTTAGTACTCACACTCACAAAAGTCTACCGAGCTCTGGTACCACCAAGTCACTCATCAAATGCCAACTCACTTTTCTTCCCTTCATCCTTTCCCCCAGCACACACATCATTACACCACACCACTCATTTTTCACCGTTTCCTTTCAATCTTGTTTTCAGTCACAGCGAGCAAATCAATTTGCCCTTTCTAAATACACCCATCATCTCTCTTCTCTTCTCCTCACCTTTTTCCCTTCTATTGAACGATACCCATACGATTCATACAATTCGCCGAAAATTAGAAGCCGTTTAGGCGATCACGGGGACCATCTCCGAGCATGCATCAGCATCCTAGCAAGAGATAGTGAGGGCAGCAACCAAACTATACCGTCCCATTAGTCGCCTTCTACGACAAGCAGGACACGATGTGTGGCAATTCTTTCTCCCCCACACATGAGATATAAGTAGTAGGATGTCTGTAGGATATTGTCTAGAAGAGGGAGGACATTAAGTTATGTGGATAAATGTTGGTCAGTAAGATGTTGCCTGGGGGATGAGTGTGTGAAAAAAGTGAACGCAAAAGAGAAAGTCAACATTAGAAATACGAGGTAATTCTGCATCGCTTCGAGTATTGCGTATACTCTCTCTCTCTCTCTCTCTCTCTTCTCTATAATATATATATACCTCTGATCTGCAACAGTTTATCCATTGACACGGACGGTAGCATCATCCAGCGTCTCTCGTCGACACTTGTGCTCGGTGGAATTAAAATATATATATTATATAACATATATAAAATACGCTAGATACTCGCATCGATAGCGATTACTCCAGCGACCTCGTGCTCGTCACCAGCTATGATCTCTATGCATAAGTCAGACGTGCTTATCTTAGATAGTGTGACTGTATATCTCGGATATATATATATATATAATATAATGATATTAATATATATAAATATATATATAATATATATATATAATATATATATTATATAATATATATATATATATATATATAATAATATATAAATATATAATATATATATATATATAATATATATATATATATATATATATATATATATTATATATTATATATATAATAATATTATATATATATATAATAATATATTATATATATTATATTATATATATAAGATATATATATATTATATATAAATATAGATTGTTACTCATTCCTAGTTACCATTCTACTATCGTTAACTGAGGAAAAATATGAATATAAATAAAATCCCCCTTCCATCCTAAAAAAACATTTCGTGCTGACGTGGTCCTTAAAATGGAAAGTATTTTATTCAGAGGGAAAAAATGAAAGCTGTTAAATAAATATTAAACAGTTCTGGAAAGGAGGTACCAAAGAGAGGAAACCACGAGTTGCCACTTTTTGCATTTTCTTAATATATATATATATATATATATATATATATATATATATATATATATATATCTTATATTATTTTTTATTTATTTTATTATATATATATATTATTATATATTATATTAATATTATATATATAAATATATGTATAATATATATTATATATATATATATATATATATATATATATATTATATATATCATTATTATATTATATATATTACATATAGATATATTTTTTTTATTTATATATATACTATTATTTTATATATATATATATATATATATGAAAGTTGTTATCTCTCTGGAACTCCGTCTACTGTTTAATATGTATAGGAAAATGAAATAACTCTAGCGTCAACTGGTACAAATAAAGTCAAGAATATGAAAGAGAGCGAGATTAGTGACATATTATTTAACTTTAGACTCGACCCTTTTCCAGAAGACAGATGAGATCAGAATCATCCCAGCTTCCCAAGTATGAAAGCAATTCTAAAATAAAAGGGAATGAGAACCTTTAATATATGAAAAAAATTGTGAGGAGATAAAGGAAAAACTCAGCCTGAACTGAATCCACTTTCCTGGAAACCCACCATGCAACATTTTGTGATATGAAGTTTCCAAGTTAATTTATAATTTTTGTTAAGTACAAGAATGTTTACATTGTCAACAGAAGGGACAATAGTGTCCTTGATATGAAAGAGAGGAAATAAAATTTGGAGGGTGTTTTGAGAAAGAAATGTGTGGTTGTTGAGTTCTCAAAGAAATGAACTTCACAAGATTGTGATAACACCACCTGGAAATACAATCCAAGTCAGCGAGGAGAGAGTCAAAAATATGAAAGCTGAAAATAACTTTAGAGAAAAAGGAAGTACACTTGGGAAAAAGGTTGCAGAATGATGAAATGAGTCGAGTGGATTGCGTTGAAGGAGCATTATAAAGATTGAAAGAGGTAGGAAGAGGATGAAAGGTACATCAGATCCTTGAGAAAGACTACTGTTAAAATGATAAGAATAAGAGGTATTCCAATAACTGCTGGAAAAATCGATTTCAAGAAAAGAGTGAGATGAAAGAGCAAAGGAAAGATGAAAACCCAAAGGAGGAAGCCTAGATAACTGAGACTTATATCATACCCTATATCAAAAGCACTGGATATTTCAAACGTTACCAAGCACATCTCCACGATAAACATAAGAACAGGGGATCAGAGATCAGTAACTTGCGAAGACTGTTCATCAATAGCCTCTGCCCAATGGCAGCATCCCCAAGTCAACCAGAAATCAGAAGTTTATCTTAAATATTTATTATAAGATGACCATATAAAGTTCATTTTCATAAAACTATTTAATTTAAATATTGAAATACATTTTCTAATTTTTTTTTAATGATTTATAACTTATTGAGTGCTCAATATATTTTTCCTATATCCCCTTTCAATTCCAAATAATAATAATAATAAAAAAAACATTAATAAAAATAAAAAACAATTTCATCTATGAATTCCTGAAAGTGCTAATTTCATTTTTTCGTATATGCTTAATTAAAACCTCGGCTTGGAGCTTACAATATTAATATTTTATGATCAATTAGGTGTAACATATTTATTCAACTCTGGCAATATTTTTTAAGTAGAACACTCATATCTAAAAGTCTCAGAAAGATTAGAAAAATATCAGCAGTTGCCTGCAAGCGACGAAAGTCAATTCTGGAGATTTTCAGCAACTAAATTGTCCGGATGAATATCCGGTAAAGCAACCTCAGCGACCGGAAGTCCCATTATTTCAGTAAAAAATATATCAGTTTGAGACTAGGTGTCCTAATTTTCGCTTCAAAAACATCCATCTGTAATAGGATTTTCCAATTTAAGCTTCAAAATTACTCACCTAGACAGCATAACCCGATATTGGGACTGGATGTACCAGTGTTCGTGCCAAATATACTCGGTCGGGAAACTGATTGTAGTAAATCGGTTTTCCGGGCTTGGCCCTGAAACTACTGGCCCAACTTTGAACGAAATATGGAATTATTCGGCAGGAATTAACTGGATGAAAACAACAATAAACCATAGAAATAACTACTAATTCGTCAAATTTTCTTTTTTTTTTTTTAATCGAAAACCACCAAGAGGAGATTATTATCCTGAACATCTATTGCTGCAAAAGAAAACTACAAGATTTCGGCATTGGTATCGGTATCGACATCGGTGCGACTCTAATATATATATATATATATATTATAATATATATATATATATAAGATAAAGAAAAAAAAAATAATATATATATATATATATCCATATATTAATATATATAATATATATATTTAATATATATATATATATAATATATATACATATATACTAATATATACTATATATATATATATATATATATAGTATATATATTATATATTATATATATATATATATATATATATATATATATATATATGCAGATAAAGGAAAAACAGTTAAAAGATTTGGAAAATAATCTAAACGTCATAAAAGCAGAATCAGAGAGTGAAAGAAATAGGCTAACAATTTTAGTAAACAGACTAGAAGCTTCGCTTGCAAATCAAGGAACTGAGGTGAGTGTATATATATATATATATATATATTATATATATATATATATATAAACTAATTTATATATATATATATATATATATATATATATATATATATATATTAATATAATATATATATATATATATATATATATATATATAATATATATATATATATATATATATAATATATATATATATATATATATATATATATATATATATATAGTATATATATATATATATATATAATATATATATATATATATATATATATATATATATATATATATATATATATATATATATCCTTTCATTTGATCCAGTCTTATATACATTTTTCTGGTAAAACTATGCTTTTACCTTATGCTCTTAACATCTTTTATACTCTATTAAACAACCTCTATTTGGAATTATCCTTTAATCTCTCAATTACTAATATTCTTAGCCCATTTATCCTTCTTTTTCTGTAGCACATATTCGAACCGTTTCAGTACTTTTTTTGCTCTACATTTTTGCTTAACATTCAGATCCTGCATACATATATTTCCCTAACCTTTTATAACATTAAACATATCCATTGTTTCCACCCTTCAAACATCTCAAATGTCCTAAAATTGCAAAACCTCAGCTCTCTTTTCCTCATTCTCGTATTTATCACCCATTTATTAAATCTTTGTCCTAACCTTAACTCTTCCTTCTACTCTTCGTTAAGGGTTTTCTTGCTATCACTTTATCACCTATCCATTGTTATGCAGACGGTCCCATTCTTCACAAACTCATTTATTTTAAAAGACTTCCCAAACCTGTGACAACATGAGAGTATATCTACTCGATGAACCTATATTGACATTTCCATTCAAAATTTTAATCCAGTTTTATTTTCCTCGCGCTCCAGGACCACCCAACATTATTATTATTATTCCTTCCGCAGTTCAATTTCCAATCTCTTCTATTCGTCCACTCACCCAGTATTTGTCAAAGAATATCCGAAACATTTTTTTTGTTCAAACTTTCTGACTGATACCGTGATATATATATATATATATATATATATATATATATATTATATATATATATATATATATAATATTTAAAAAAAATATATATATATATATATAATATATATTTTCTTAATTAATAAATTTAATAATTTTATATATATCTGAATAGATATATATATATATATATTATATATATATATATATATATATATATATATATAAATTCAAAATAAGACATGGTTATTTTTTCTAAACTAATTTGTTTCCTTGTTTACATAAAATATATTTTTTTTACTAATTTGTTTTTGATTATTTAGAGCTAATTTCATTCATGGTCTTGAGAATAGTTTTCTCCCATAATTGCACTCCATAAATAACTGGTTTTAAATGTTTTTTTTTATTATTATTATTATTTCTTAATGTTGAGTAGAGAAAAATATTTTACAAGCATAAGTTAAATTGTTCATGTTCTAAGAATCTAAACATTGACACCATTGTTTTTAATGCTAAATCTTTTGATTTGGATAACCTTTTTCAAAAAATTTTAAGAACTCAGCTTCATTCTCTCTCTCTCTCTCTCTCTCTCTCTCTCTCTCTCTCTCTCTCTCTCTCCTCTCTCTCTCTTCTCTCTCTCTCTTAAACTGCATGCCAGCACCATTAAACTAGCTATCTATACAGTACAATTATACGAAACAAAACTGTTTCAAAACTTATCAGCAAAGAAGTTAGCTTTAAATAATAAAAAACAATATGAAATAGTAATTAATAAACTATTTGGACAAGAAAAGAAAAAGATAAAAAACATCAAAATAACAAAACACTAAAAAAATGAAAAAAGGTGTAAAAGAAATGGTTTTTGCACACACACACACACATATATATATATAGTATATATATATATATATATTATATATATATATTATATAATATATATATATATATAACCTTGATAT
>JABUQX010108610.1:15000-50000 GCA_015478945.1 Trachelipus rathkii | reverse complement strand
TATATATATTATATTATATATATATATATATATATATATATATTATATATATATATATATATATATATATACTATATATATATAATATATAAATGATACTTTTATTTGAAACTTTCAGAACTGTGAAATGAAAGAATTGCTTCAGCAAAAATCAATTGAGTTGGAGCAGAGGGTAAGGGATTTAGAAGCCAGAGAAAAACGGCTTAACGAAAATCAAAAAGAGCTCGAAACAAAATTGTCTGAAATTACTTCAGCAACTCAAAATCTCCACCGGCTGCAGGATGCGCTCTCCAAGGTATAACCAGTTATTTTTCAATGGAGAAACCCTTACATAATTAAAAAATAAAATAAAAAATATTAAATTTGGAAAATTTTGTACTCTAAGTGAGTCTAATTATATTTCGTGTATTGGCTCTATAATTCAGAAGCAAGAACTAAAAGAAAATTTGTTAACACTTCAAACCAAATGCAGTGTTGTTACTTACTCCTTACTATAATGAGACTCCTTTAATTATTTTGCATGAAAAATCCTTTGCTTTAGAATCTCTTGCTTAAGAGTTGTTTCTGAATTCAATTCTTGAAATATTTGCTTTTCATTCTTAATGTTTAAACGATACCAAGTGCATATGTAAATAATTTTATCTCAAAATTGCAATAACGGAAATAAAAATTTAATCATAAAGCAGGCTATGTTTATTTTTTCACAAAATAATTTTCAATAAGTTTTTCTGCGCAACCGAGAGGTGGTGAAGGAATTGCTACAATCAATTTTGCGCTAATTAAATATATTCATTTCTAAAAAATTTTTTATTAAAAGCTTCTTTTTTGCTCATCTCGGTTAAAAGTGGCCAGCGATAGATATATGGGTTGAACAATCATGAGTATTCAACCCATATATCGCTGGCTTCTTTTTTGCTGGCCTCACTTAAAAGGGGATTGAACACTCATGATTTAGGGAGGCTCCAAATAAACTACTTTTACAGTGTTAAATGAAAATGAAATGCAATCTTAACGTTTTAAAGCCTATTTTACAATATAATCTTTTTTAACAGGAAAGGCTAGGATTAGAAATGGAACGAGAAGCAGATAGAGCAAAACTCATTCAAAATCTTTGCTACGCGTGTCTCTCAAAATTTCGAATCAATTCAAATGCAAGACCACAACACAAACTTTTAAGTAGAATACCTGGAGACGGAAGAGAAGTTTTTAATATTCCAACAAGAGAAAACTCGCAAATGAAGGTAATTAATATGATCAAGAAAGGCCCACTATATATATTATTTTCCGTCCCTTCCTTGAAAAGGGCTCTGACCGTGAGTGGTGGCAACCTGTTATATATATATATATATATATATATATATATATATATATATATATATATATATATATATATATACTATATATACTATATATATTTATATATATATATATATATATATATATATATATATATATATATATATATATATATATATATATATATATATTATTGGGTAGGACGTAGCGTATCCGAAGCCATGAGATTACCCCCATTTGGGCACTTATGGAGCGTTAGTGTACATTCTATTGCACTGCAGTATCCAATGATTCGCCCCTCTTTCATGCTCATATCCACACTCTTCCTACACAGGAGTAAGTTCTCAGTTATTCACACATCATAAACATTATTACAAACAATACTTTCTTTTTAAAAATAGATAATAAAAATGGCTTCCACACAACTAGCCTTGGAAAAGCCAAGGGGGGGGGGGCTCTCAAAGATATCTCCCCATCCACACCTCCCTCTATCTCCACCTGGGGGTTGATTTCCTTCGATGGTGGGATTGGTGACCTCATGGAATTGCCGGCCTGTTATTTTGCATGGTCTACCTACTTCATTAATTTCTGTAACCTTCATTGCCTTAAATCTAATTTTCACATTGCCGAGCATTACCTCTCTTCTTGTAGACGTAATCTCTTGTTCTTAACCGAAACTCAGATCCTTGGGTGCTCCGACATCAAACCGTACGTTGTTTCCTCCTCGTGTTCTATCCTCAATTTTCAGCCAAAGGCAGATGTTGTGTTTCTAATTCGGAGTCTTCTGAGTTCTCTACTTCATGGCTTATAATCTCTCGTCATCTACAACTAAATTCATCTGTTTTGTCTATATATCGCATAACTCTACCGATTATCCAAAATTCTAAAATCTAAAGTCCAAAATAAAACATTCTTTCTTCTTATAATTTCTCGGAAATCATCATTTTGGGTGATTTAACGCTCACCATAGCCTGTGGCTTTTCTCTAGTTCTTATGCCATAGCAGGTGAATTTTCCACCATTTTTCTATCAAGAATAACCTGAACGTCTTGGAGATGAATCGAAGATTCATGACCTTTTCCTAATTTCCAATCGTTCTCCTTATTTTGTTAAACTTTTCCCTCACTCTTTCCTCCTCCGAGTTCCTCATCTAGCTCTGTATCTTTTTTTATCTCTTCAAGTCCCCGCAGGGAAGACCCCAGCCTACGTCGAGGAAACTTTTTTAGCACTTCGATATTGCAAACTGGTCAGACTTGTGGTAGTACTACTTTAATTTTCCATGGAATGACAACTGCTTCGGTGGGAGGGATATCTCGGAGTTTCAAAATGCATAACCGAGGTAATTATCTATGGTATGGAGCAGTAGCGGCTCGTGAACCGAAAACATGGGGAGGCACTTCAAAATAATTAAAATTTTATATATATACGGTATATATATATATATATATATATATATATATATATATATATATATATATATATATATATATATATATATATATATATATATATATATATATATATATATATATATATATATATGAAAATGGGATACAAATAAATGTATGTAAAGTGTACACCAACTATAGCTACTTGAAAAGATCAATTCCTCTTTCCTTTTCTTCTACGAACTTATTTATAATATTTTCATACCAGGATGGATGATTTGATAACTTAATTAAAAGTTCTGTTTCTATGGAAAGTAAGCCCAAATTTGACAGTCTGCCCTGACTCATCGTGCTTCGGAGGGATGTCTTTATACGATTTAGGCAAGAAAAACTCCTTTCAACAGATGCCGTTGTTGCTGGAATTGTGGCGATCAGACTAAAAAGTGTATAAGATTCAAGAAACTCATCTTGTGAATCATTCTCTACGATGGTTTTTAAAATAGTTTGAATGTCCTTGTTCCGAAAGAGATTAGCATTTGTTTGGTCATAAATCACGGTTAATTCATTACGTAAAAATGATCTGTCAAAAAAGATACCATATGTGGCCATTTAAAAATCTAAGGCTTCTTCAGGAAACTTGTTTTGGAAGCTAGAGAATTTTGTGGGATTCCTAAACTGAAGGAATTTATCGATAAATATGAGAATCTTGCCTTCACCTGAATGATGATGATATCAATTATTTCATAAAGGTTTCTCTCATAATGGCTTGACAGTACTGATTCTCTCTCTCTCTCTCTCTCTCTCTCTATATATATATATATATATATATATATATATATATATATTTCACATATATATATATATATATATATATATATATATATATATATATATATATATATATATATATATATATATATATATATATATATATATATTAAATAAGGTTTATTTTATTTAATTTAAAAAAAAAATAGTTTCTTTATTTTATTTTGTTTCACATATTTATTACAAACTGGCAACTCTATTTATGAGAAGTGTTGCCAATTTTGGGAGGAGTCATTTTATGACGTTTTCGAGAGGAGGCCTTGTGGAAAAATCCTCATAATAGACAAAATAATAATACGGTTTCTTTTACATTGCCATGACAACCAGTGTTTTGAAAGCATTATAATTACGCTCTTTATGGAGGCACAAATAGAAATTCCTCCAGTCAATGATCCTTATGAAAAATAATGTTTCGGAAGAAAATAAATAATTTTTATGTAAAATTAGCGTCATTGTATAACATTTTAAACATTATTTTAATAGTAATAAATAGTAATTTGAATTATTTTCTTACATTAGTTGCTTTTATTTCCTTTTATTTTTTTAGAGGAGGCCCGGCCTCCTGTGCTTCCTCTGTAAAACCGCGCCTGGTATGGAGGCGTATATTCCATATTCTTTCCCTTCAACTAAAACAAACAAACCTTAGTTTAGTTCTGCTTGTTCTCGTGCTATACGTTGCAGGGACGCTGCCTTCAGGAATTACCTTCGTCATCAAACTTCAGAAACTCACTCAACAAATATTTTATTCCGGAATCGTGGAAAATCTATTCTCCGTAAAGCTAAAAACTCTTTTCTCCGCAGAAAATACAACGATCTCTCTGGTTCCCCTTTATAACGTTCTTTCTGGCATTTTGCAAAAAATGTTAACTCTAATTTGCTTCTTCCTCTTTCCCTCTTCTAATATCTTTCGATGGAACAACTGTTAAAGCTGAACACATCGCTCAAAACCTTTACCTCTAACTCCGTTTTTAACGATCTCGTACTATTCCTCCATCTATCACCACCAACTCATTTATGCAAAAATAACAGCGTATTTTCTTCTAAAGAAATTATTTCTGCTATCTCTCACTCTCTCTCTCTCCGAGCTTAAAAAAAAAGGAAATGCATGATCCTTATGGTATTTATCTTGTGTTCTTAAAAATTGTACTTCCGAGCTTGCACCTGTGGCATTGGTAAAATGTTTCTTCTCTGTCTTTCCACTTCGACATTCCCTTCTTCCTAGAAATATGCACTTATTCAACCAGTGCCGAGGAAGAGGGACCCCTCTTAACCTTATAACTATAGTCATATCGCTTTAACCTTTATTCTTTCTAAATTTTCCAATCTATCCTGAACAGGAAGATTTGGAAACATCTTAATTCTTCCAATCTAATCTCTGATCATCAGTATGACTTTCGTAAGAAGAGATTTACTGGTGGTCTCCTTCCTCCTCTCTCTGATCCCTGATCCTCTTCCATTAGGCATTTCGGTGAATTTTTTTTTTTTTTTTTTTGCGGTGGCGCTAGACATATCAAAAGCATTCAATAGAGTCTGGCACAAAGCTTTAATATCTAAACTTGCCTTTTACGGTATCTATCCTTGTCTTTGTGGCATTTCTCTGATTCCCTTTCGGTCATTCTGTATAGCAGCTGTTTTAGACTCCCTCCGTACATCCTTTAAATCAATCAATAATGGTGCTCCTCAGGGTTATGCCCTATTTCTAACTTTTTATCTACATTTTATTTCTGACTTTCTCTCTGTCACCGTCTCCTATTCACTTCTATGCATATCTTCTTATTCGAAAACAGCAACTCAAAACCTTCGTCTGTTCTTAATATTCTTGACATTTCCTTTTCTCGTGATCTTAATTATAAGAATCACATTATTTCTCTTTTTAAACAAGTTTCAAAGAAGTTGGGTGTTCTGAGGCACCTTCGGAACTTATTCTCGCCATCCCAGTTGTTTGCTCTGTTATGGGGGCGTTGGTAGCCCTTGTTTGGAGTATGCATCACATATCTGGGGCGATTCCATACATATTTGACAAGGTGTGGTCTAGAGCTTTTCGACATGTTAACTCTCCCACTCTCACTAACTCTCTCTCCAATCTCTCTAGCTAACGAACGGTTGCATCACTCTTCTTATACTATCGCCATTACAATGGAGAGAGAGAGAGAGAGAGAGAGAGAGAGAGAGAGAGAGAGAGAGAAGAGAGAAGAGAAAAGACAAAAATATAAAGATGAACGAGAAGAGAAGGGAGAGAGAGAGAGAGAGAGAGAGAGAGAGAGAGAGAGAGAGAGAGAGAGAGAGAGAGAGAGAGAGAGAGAGAGAGAGAGAGAGAGAGAGAGAAGAGAGAAGAGAGAGAGAAGAGAGAGAGAGAGAGAGAGAGAGAGAGAGAGAGAGAGAGAGAGAGAGAGAGAGAGAGAGAGAGAGAGAGAGAGAGAGAGAGAGAGAGAGAGAGAGAGAGAATCTGAAACTTTTTAAAAGTATGATGCGTGTATTAACAAAATTTTCTTCTGTTTCTTTTGCTACACGAGGCAAATTTTGAATTTTTATAAGTTTTATCATATCGTCGTTTGTTTCATATAAAGTTTATTTTTGTCTCTCCTATATTACTCCGAAAAAAAAGTTTAAAAAACTACTTTTTTTTTATTTACAGAGTTTTGATGCTGCATCAGTTTTACAGCGTTTAAAAGAAGCAAGAGAGGAAGAATTTAGAATTAAGGCGAAACGAGAAGAATTAAAAACTCAAAAATATTCGCATACAATTACTTGACCAATGCTCTTCTTAGGTTTACAGAATGTTTGGAGTGTTTTTGTTACAATTATATTTAGTACAATATCACTGTTTTATTTAATAAATTGTAAGCCTTTTTATTATTTGCCTTTAAGTCTGTATAACTTAGTATCTTTAATATTTTTGTGTATATGTTTAAGTTCCAAATCCTGAAGAAAAATAGAATAATAGATGTGGCTAAAGCACTTAAGAAAATTATTCAGTAAGACAGAAGGGAAGTTTCCTTGGAATCGTACTGAGTGTTTTTGGAAAGATATTATAATTCCAGAGTTCGGATTATGAATTGGAAGTCCAACAGTGTTAACTAAAGTATGAATTGAAGTCTAACAATGCTAACTAAAGTAAAGAGTGATTCCATGGGTGATTAAAATTTTAGTAGGTGTTCAAAAGATGTTCTAGCGCATACAAAAGAGCGACTATTCAGAGCTGAAAAATGTCAGGAGCATAATAGAAAAAACTCAATTAAAGGACGGCTTTAGAGTTAAATTTTAAACAGCAGATTTAGTGCACATAGGAAAGCAAAGAAGTTAGCACTTCTGAAGTGACGGATTTCAGATAAGATAAACGAAAGGAGATATTATTAAGGTGTCGTGACAATATCTGAGAATAACAGTCGTATGATAGTCGTGATGGTCTGAACTCAACAGAGAGATGGTAAGTACCACTAGTAGAGTTTGTGATCTGCAGAATGGACATAGCGCGGGGTCGTCCCTTGTCATGTGCTAATAATGCGTAAGATTCGTATGACCGATACTTAACCGAGTCAACATAGCTTCCTGAGGGTGAACCCGTCTGCGCGAAATTGACCAATTACCCAGAAGTGGTTTGACGGATCCCAGCTTATTGCCGCGGGGATGATCCACTCAACAAGCTGCCAGCAAACATGGAATCCCTGTTGTAAAGAGTAAGAAATCAGTAGCAGGGAAATGGCCTTGTCAGATGCCTCGAGGTAGGTACTGCCTGCAAGTTACCTTGTGGGTCGCTGCGTGGTAGGCAGCTTAATCGACCCATTCTTTCCCTAGGTTCTCTAAATGAGAAGATCCAATAGAATATCTATTCTCTTTTTTAGTGTTAGGGAAGCTGATGAACCATGGTTAGCTGATACCAAATTTTCTCGTCGAACGATTCCAAAGTGAAAGAAGAGCACTTTTGGAGTCCGAGAAAATAGTATATTTCCCCTGCGCTAGGTTTTAAGATTCTGTTCACTACCAGAACAAGTGTCACCAACTAGGCCGTAGATAAGGACGAGCTGGTATAAAAAGTGCGAATGACAGTAGCGTCTGGAAAGACAGTATAAACCGGGGCTGAATTCGTGTGAAATTTTCATTTGTGTGTATGCGCAGAAGAAGTAACTGCTCACTATAAAGCGGCGATACTGGGTTCTCTTCTATACTAAACGAGACTGATTGACAATCGAGTGAATTGTATTCTACATAGCAAATTTAAATCTCTTAAAAAAGGAAAAAAACATCAGATAGGAAAAACGATGATTTTGAGAGGATATGAGATAGACGATGATAATAATGAACATTATGAAAGGCAGGAGAGAGCCTATTTCGAGATGCTCCCAGGGCGGAAAACCCAACCAGGATGAGGTGAATCGAGAGAAGATTTGCAAAATGGACAAGCCGGGGACGTATCCCACGACATAAAATAGCAATGAGTAAGAGGGGTGTGACCAATCCTCAATCGTACAAGAATCACATCCGGGTGGCGAAATAAGGAAAGCGGAAAGACCATCTTCGCACAAAAGGTATTATGGTACAGAGCTTTATACCCCGGATGTCTTCCTCTCAATTTTATTGCCAGTATGTCAAACCCTCTTTTGAGGAGGCATAGTAATCCAATTAAAATTCTGAAACGGCAACACACACTCAATACACTGCCCTCTGGCACCTCTTCTTCCTTCCATGGCTAAATGTCGTGACAAAGTGTTGCCACACAGAATCTGAAATGGGCTATCCGACATCAGGGATTGAAGGAAGAGGACAAGTTGTCTCCTGAGGATCAGCGAGTGAATGTTTCGCAAAACCTCCACCCTCCATGTGGGGTCATATGCCTTTTCAAAATCGAAGAAAACTGCCAGGGTCATCTTATAAGAAGCAAACACTTCACGCACATTCTGGTCCAAACGGAGGAGAGGATTCAATGCAGAGCGATAGTAACGGAAACCAAATTGATGTTTATAGAATCCATGTAATTGTTCAAACGTGGAAACGAGACGTGAAGCCACCATTCTCTCCATTACCTCGTATGTGTTGCACGTTAAGGAGATGTGTCAATGATTGTTTGTAGAAGATGGGTTCTTCCCAGGTTTCGGAAATGGTACGATACAAGCTGTCAACCGGACAGGGGGGGAAGACACCCTTCACCCAGATTCTGTTATTAAGCTAGGGAGAAAAGCTGAGACAGTAAGATGTAAACGCCGAGTTAACTGGAGGGAGATGCCGTCAGGGCCGGGCGATCCGTCTTTACATAGTTTCAATGCAACCTGGAATTTTGATCTTGTGAAAAGTCTGTTGTAATGTGGGGTTTCTCTTGGCAGAACCGAAAAATCTGGAGTCTTCGCATGCAAATGAATTGATCAAAACGGTTCTGGAAAACGAAACCCGTTGGAGCTGGAAGAAACGTGGAACCCAACTAATCAGCAACGATTAATCCCCAGAGGAGAGACTATATCAGAGGATTGTGGGCCATATGTAAGGAGGATGGGTGGATCTTTATACTGCCTATGGGAAATTTTAAGCGCAATATTGTACACCTTTGGAGGTGTTACGGATATCATCCGGTTTGGAGATAATGGGTACATCACCCAGAGACGAAAAGGAAGTTAAATTTGGCTGTGTTCTGGAGGCCTCACGGACCAGAATGGATCCATTCTTTATTGGTGTCGTTTGTACCACAGTTGATCGAATAACAGACTCCAATGCATCACTGAAGACAAGATGGCTCACAGAAGTCAATGATCTTGTAGTTGAATTCAAATAAAAGTAAAACGGATAAGAGGTAAGACCTGGGACTCCCGGAGGAGAATCAGAGAGCACGAATGTGGTAGTTTAAGTTGTGCATTAACTAGGAAACCTTGTCGGCGCAGAGGCTCCTGGGAAGATAGATGTGAAACCCGATATGTCAATGTGTGACAGAAGCCATAACAGCCTCTGCCACTCAAGTAGTAGTCCCAGAAACGAACTCGTGACGGAGGACTAGAGATTGGGGGAATGAAATACCATTCATTTCATTAATAAGGATGTCGAAGCCCCTGTTGGTCTCTGGACGAGAAGTAGCCAGGAAGAGGTCGGGTTGGGAGCCCGACTGATGTTTATTTCCACTTTCTTTAAATCTTTATTCTTTTTATCTGTATCCATAAAAAATTAACTCCTTTTTACATCTATTCAAATAAAGTAATAAAAACACAAATGATGAATATCAATATTATATATCCTGGGAGAGAGACTGCAAAAACCGAGCCCACCTCAAGCCCAGAGTTTAGAGCCTCCCTCCCCGAAACCACACACCGTGGGGTGGGTTATGGGTGTAGCCTCGGAAAATCTCCCCGAACTTCGCGTTCGAACCCTTGGATGATAAAATGAAGACTGTCCACCACACGATACAGAAGCAGAGCTCAAGATTTAATGCCTAAGTGAGGGACAGCCTCCTAAGTCGTTAGCCAAGGTTCGGGTCTCCTACAATAGGCGGACTGGAGAAAGGTGATAATAACCGTAATTAATTTGGCCTGTAATCTCACCCACTGGGGGAGTAGGTCAAGATAAACAAAAGATCCGCTCACACACCTCAGCTCCATAGCTACCAGGTGTAGAGAGGTAACAAGGGTGGAGACCCAAAGGGGAGCCATTTATGGAATGAGAAAACCGGGTGCTTTAAAAACTACGCTTGAAGCGTCTTGTCTTTTTTGGGGGACGTGGATGGCTTAGTGGATAAAGCGCCCGATTACTGTTAACTCAGCAACGCGGAGTTCCAGTGTTCGAATCCCGCTGATGAAGAGTAAAATCTTCTGTGACTCATTCATTTAAATGGGGGCCAGGCCTTTGAGTACTCAGCAATTATGGGATGAGAAAACCGGGTGCTTTAAAAACAACGCTTGAAGCGTCTATTTTTGGGGACGTGGATGGCTTAGTGGATAAAGCGCCCGATTACTGTTAACTCAGCAACACGGAGTTCCAGTGTTCGAATTCCCATAATGATGAGTACTAAATCGCCTGGCCCCCATATATAGAAGAATGGGGGCCAGGCCTTTGAGTACTCAGCAATTTATGGGATGAGAAAACCGGGTGCTTTAAAAACTACGCTTGAAGCGTTCTTTTTTAGGGACGTGGATGGCTTAGTGGATAAAGCGTCCGGTTACTGTTAACTCAGCAACGCGGAGTTCCAGTGTTCGAATCCCGCTGATGGAGAGTAAAATCTTCTGTGACTCATTCATTTAAAATTTTAAATGAATGAGTCACAGAAGATTTTACTCTCCATCAGCGGGATTCGAACACTGGAACTCCGCGTTGCTGAGTTAACAGTAACCGGCGCTTTATCCACTAAGCCATCCACGTCCCCAAAAAAGAAAGTTTCAAGCGTAGTTTTTAAAGAAATCAATGGGTGAGATTAGTATGACCCAGACGCAATCGAGCCAGGAGGCGACTCCTTCTACTAGATGAAGACCACCGTGCAATGACGGGTTTGATGTTCCAAAGTTTGGCGCCACGAGCATCCTCCACCCAACATGTTTGCCAGCCAGAGAGGAAACCTCGACGTTCTGTGATGAATGAGTCACAGGAGATTTTACTCTCCATCAGCGGGATTCGAACATTGGACTTCCGCGTCGCAGAGGTAACAATAACCGGATGCTCTAACCACTAGGCCATCCACGTCCCCAAAAAAGAACGTTTCAAGCGTAGTTTTTAAAGCACCCGGTTTTCTCATCCCATAATTGCTGAGTACTCAAAGGCCTGGCCCCAATATTAAATGAATGGTCACAGAAGATTTTACTCTTCATCAGCGGGATTCGAACACTGGAACTCCGCGTTGCTGAGTTAACAGTAACCGGCGCTTTATCCACTAAGCCATCCACGTCCTTGGGAAGAAGGGGACAGGAACATAAAATAAAATAACGACGAGATTCTTAAGAAAAAAAAGTAATGACGAAAATAATTATAAGAATGTATAAAAACGAATAACCATGACGAAAAGAAATTTATATTCTACAATAATAAAAAATAATAATAATAATAATAATAATAATAATAATAATAATTTTTTTTTTTTTTTTTTTTGAGTGGATGTACAGGGATCTCCACAGCACACAAGAATGCGGCTAGACCGTGTTAGCACAACTAACACAGAGGAAATCCCGAACGAAACCAGGAAGAGGACAAAGGCTGAGATTGGTTAGATTGTAACGATCAATTTCAAATAACAAAAATTGAAGGAAAGAAATAACGATCACTACGAAAATGAGATGATTCGGAAAAGATGTGCTGAAGGCGATGCGGAAGAGGTATAGTTAGCACGTCAGGAAAGAACTTGCTTCGAAGGGTCGAGATGGCAACGCAATCCACAAAGAGATGAACGACAGTGAGAGGACAACTGGATGAGCAAAATGGGCAGGTCGGGGGAACCCCCGCGAAAATAAAAAATCCATGGGTGAGATTGGTATGACCAAGACGCAATCGAGCCAGGACCACCTCCAGGAGGCGACTCTTCCTACAAGATGAAGACCACCGGCCAAGGACAAGTTTGACATTCCGAAGTTTGGCGCCACGAGCATCCTTCGCCCAACATGACTGCCAGCCAGAGAGGAAGCCCCGACGCAAAGAGATGGAGAAATCTGTACGCAGGAAATGCCCAGTGCGCACAGCAGGAGGAAGGTAACGGGCACCCGACACCCTGTGTGCAGCGCCGTTGGGCCTCCCCATCTGCCCGTCGTTGCCAGAAAACACCACATGGAGGGACCCAACAGAAACTCAATGTTGTGGTGGCTGGCGCTGGTAACAAAGCGAGGACTGTTGAATGCACAAACCAACGGGTTACGGGTTGACCGTCAAGCAACGAACTGGAGAGCCGCTCGAGAATCCGAAAAAAGATTGGTATAATTACCCCCACGGCGAAGTTACTATCCTGTTCACCGGCCATGGACATAGGCTATTAGTTCAGCTGAAAAAACAGACAAATAATGCGGAAGGGTATGGGAGACAGTGATGTCTGGAAACACAGCTGAAGCCCCCACCCCTCCCTCCGTCTTGGAACCATCGGTGTAAACCGCTATAGAGTCACTATGGACCTCCGCGTGGGACAGAAAGGAATCCCTCAACAGCACTGGGTGCGCCTCCGACTTATGCAAAGACTGGATTCCACTGCAGAGCGCAGGAGGCGGAGAGACCCACTGTGAACGAGTAGAGGTAAAATCATAGTGCATGACCACTCGCTGAGGAAGGTCGAGGAAAGCGAAGATGGAAGTAACCACCCCAGCAAATGGCCAATAAGAAGGGTTGTGACTGACGCGCTCTATGATAGATGTCAAGGCCGATGGGGTAGGAATCTGAATACGGATGAACATTGAGCACATGAGCTGCTTCATCTGTAGGGATAGGGGCATCACCCTGGCCTCCACCTCCTGGCTTTCCCTCGAAGGAACGGAATGCTCCGTGGGAATTTCGCAAGACCCTCCAGGTCTGAATGGGGTCAAGAAGGCGGGGGTAGGACTGGAAGGTCTGCCCATAAATAGCACAACCATATGTCCAGTTTAAGCCCGCACACCAGCATGATTGTAGAGGTGGCAGCTGGTTTTCTTGTCCGCACCCCAAGTCTTGGAAGTGAGATGCCGTAAGAGATACAAGGAACGGCGGCAATTAGCTTTGAGTAGAGTAATGTGAGGAATGTACGTGAGGCTCTCATCGAGCAGCAGACCCAGGAACCTCACCGTCGGCTCCACACGGATAGGGGAGCCATAGAGGCGTAAAAGAGGAGGCAAATGTAGGCGACCCCTTACGACGAGGATTTTTCCGGAAAAGCACGGCCGTAGTTTTCGACGTGGAAAATGTAAAGCCACGCGCAGAGCACCAAGAGAAAACCCTATCGATGGCAACCTGAAGTGACGTTCCGCATACAAGGAAGTTTAGCACCAGAGATGTACAGGGCAAGATCGTCAACATAGAGGGAGCAGCGCACTGAAGGCGGGGATGGAATCGACAACACCATTGAAACCAATAGCGAAAAAGAAACACGCTCAGTACACTGCCCTTCGCACCCCTTCGTCCAGGACAAAAACACCTCGACAGCGCGGCACCACAACGGACCTGAAACCGAACGGTCCGACATCAACAACTGAAGGGAATAGGGGAAGTTGCCCCCTCAAAGTCCCAAAGAGTGGAGGCTCCGCAAAACCCCCAACCTCCACGTGCTATCATACGCCTTTTCGAGGTCAAAGAAGACGGCCAGGGTCATTTTGTGAAGCAAAAGACTCACGAATGTCGTGATTCCAACCGAAGGAGAGGATCCTGAGTCGAGCGATGGCGACGAAAACCAAATTTGTAGTCGGAAAATGCATGGAGTTGCTCTCCAACGTGGAATAAGACGGGAAGCCCACAACTTCTTCATGAGCTTACATGTATTGCAGGTCAATGAAATAGGGCGATGGTTATCGAAGAAGTCGGATCCTTCCCAGTGGTTTGGGAATGGGGACAAAATATAGGCAGTAGACCAGACAGGAGGGAAGACCCCCTCCACCCACTATTCTATTGTATAAGCCGAGCAAGGAAGCAGTGGCAGATGGGATGTGCATGTCGAGCATCTGAAAGGAGCATGCCGTCAGCGGCCAGGCGCTCCATGCCCCGCAAAGCTGAGGGCGCTAGGAACTCGGCCCTGGTGAATAGCCGGTTGTATGGAAGGTCTGCTTCCAGGGCGGAACAAGGAAAAATCAGGAAACTCCATCCGCAAGCGACTAGAACGAAAAGGTTCAGGATAACGGAGCCGCTGGAGCAGGACGCGAAGTGATAACCCAACTCGTCCGCCACGACCCCGTGAGCAGAGATGACATCAGAAGTTTGCGGGCAGTAAAGAGGAGAATAGGCGGATCAGCATGGTGTTTTCGGGAATTTCGCACCTTTTTATGGACTGAAGAAACAGGGCGCAGAAGAATTAACGGTGGAAACGTATGTGCGAAAATACGTTTTCCGCGTACGGCGATTAATACCCCGGGAGCGGGCCGCCGGAAGCTTTAAACAGAATCAAGTTTGAAGGTGTGGGAGTCTGTTATACAGCTTATATAACTTACGCTTTTCGATCGATTAGCCCGAGCGCACACCCTGTCTCCACCAGGGGGTTTTGTTGATTTTCGGGTCCCAGGATGAACGGGGTATATGCTCCGATGCCGCCTGAATGATAACTTCCTGAAAGTAAGTAAAGGCATCCGCCCGGCGACGGGAACACGTTAGTTGCAAGAAAGATGGAAAAGTAAGTGGCCTGATGAAAGGAAGACCAGTCTGCCCTGTCATAGCGCCAGCCAGAATAAGGTGGTAGCTGCGGACTGGGGCCGAAGGATGGTATCACGATAGGGTAGTGGTCACTACCACAGAGGAAGGACGACCTTTCCCACCCAAAAACGATCTAAAGACGAGATGGAACACAACGAGATGTCAACACAGGAAGAAGTGCGTATCAAAACGTCATAATGGTGGAAGGCCCGTGTTGAACACCCCAATGAAAAATCTGCAAAATACGTCACAAACCAACCGCATTGTAGATCCGTAACAGAGTCTCCCCACAAAGGATGGCGGAGGTTAAAGGCACCGAGGACCAACATGGGCGGTGGGAGACACGTGAAAAAAAGTCGACGAGTCTTGCTTGGGTATACTTACAGCTGGGCGCCAGGGTACACCGAGCACAGCGGTAGCGCGCGTCCAAGAGGATACGAAGCCGCCACGGCATGCAGCGGAGTAGAGAGTGGAATGGGAGTAAATGGGACAGACTCGTGAAGCAGGATCGCTGCCCCACCTCTGTCGCTAGTTCCACGATTCAGGGAAATAAGGGGCTCCCTGTACCTTGACGGCTGCCAAAGGGCACGGTCACGAAGTTGCAAACTCCTGTAAACAAACAGCCAAAGGCTGATGATCGACAAGTAATCTCTTCAAGTCTTCTGTAATTCTGAAAAGTATCCGCGGCAGTTCCATTTGGATGAAACGTGCCATAAACGGGAAATAATCAAAGGTCAGGACGATCCGCTGACAATAGTCACGATGTTTTGGGATGTGGCAGTCTCCTCAGAGGTGAAGGCGGAAGGTCCCGTGAGCCGCCGGACGACCCACCGACTAGGAACCTCAAACCCCGGAGGGAGAGGAAGATCACGCAGCAGCGGATATTGTGTGGACCCCCCAGGTTACGAGAGGGTTCCTGGCACACAGAGAGGCTCCCAAAGAGGCGGCAAATGCACACTCCACATTTCGAACATCCCTCCCCTTCAGACGCACCCGCCAGACTGGTTCTTAAGCAAAGCTGGAAAGGGGGACCGCGTTTTGCCAGGAGCGCCCTAACAAAGCTGGGGAAGATGGAAGAGGATGACAAGTAAGAAGGGTGTCGGCGGGAGGGAGATGAGACACATCGGATGACAAGTGTGTGGCGTCAGCAGTTAAAATCTCGGAAGCGGTCCGCGCTGGAGGAGAGACAGAAGGCTCCGTCGACGGGACCGAATCAAAGGTGGTGGAGGGGAAGAGGCAGAAGGAAGACTCCTCCATCTCCTGCAACCACCAGCAGCCAACCCATCCTCAACACACATCGAAGCGGTACCACCGTCTACCCGAAGGAAGACTGCGAGCAGGCGAGGTGTCAAATCGAATACCTCCTCGACCTCCCTGCGGGCGGACAACAGTGTCAAGCACGTGACACCCTACGGCAAGAAGAGTAGGTCCGAAGGAGTCCATCGTGGCATCCTCGAAAAAAGGTTCAGAATCGCTCGATAGTGCAGAAGCGAAGCGGGCGTAGGCGGAGTAAGTAGTAATTTATCAGAACGGGCAGAGGGCGGACCACTGGTCCGAGATCGGCCACGCGGGTTGTCAGCGCGGCGAGCCCGTTAAGGCAGGACAGAGACGTCTCCCCAGCTACAAAACGGGATCCTTCTGCTTCAAGAAGTCAGCGGCCCCGATAACCAAGCGAGTACGGATGTCTGCCCCGGGAAGATCCGCCTTTGGACGGACTCTCGCAACCGTTAGGAGGGACTTGGTGTTTCCTGGTGTTTCCCCGGCAAAACAGAAGCAGGGCGTTTCCGGGAAGACGGTACAGGTAGGCTTCGACGAGGCACAAGGACGATCGCCATCGACCTCAGAAGCGGAACTCATCGCAAAATCAGATATCCCCTCGGGAGCTGCGTGGACCTCTACAAGGAGAGGAGCATGAAAGAGGGCGTATGTGTCGGCGAAGAACGACGAGAGGGCCGGCGGACCATTTCGGGAGAGTTGGGAGGACAAATGGGTCCAGAGCCACAGAAACCACCGAAACAGGTGAATCGGTAACCGGCACAGAAGGCCGAACGGACGAACGTGAAAGCGGAACAAGCTCCGGACACAACGCACGGGGCGATGAGCAACGGAAGAGGTAACCGCAGATGGAGTGGACGCTGCCGCAGCATAGAAAGAGGAAGATGAGCAAGCTTCTCCCTCGCCCGGCGGGTAGCCTCACGACGGTCATATTTATGAATGGCGCACTGCTCCAGGATTTCCTTCTCCAAGGCAAAAAAGGGGCAGTGGACAGAGGAGGCCGAGTGTGGCCCCTTGCAGTTAGGACAACATGGAGGATCTCTGTCACAGTTCGGGTGGAGAGAAACTGCCACATGTCGGACAGATGTCTTGGGGAGACCGACAAATTCTCTGGGTTACAAGAGCGTGACCAAATTTATGCACGTTGTAAACATCTTGCTCGGGAAGGGCACATAAGTCCGAAAACCGTGTGCATGGTAAAACAAGTTTTACCTTGATGGAGGAAAGGCACAGCAGAAGGTAAGCAAACAGACGAGGGTGCGTCTTGGAGGGTATCCTTACGGGAGGGAACCGATAAACGTCGGTGATAGGGACGTGGTGATTCTGTAAATGAGTGAGAATTGTCAATCGAAGCCATCGGAAACAGAACTCGGCGCATATATGGTACCCTTCGACATGTTAGAACATCGTCAGGTTAGAAATGACGGGAATCTTCACGCCAGATGGATAGGGGAAGCAAGGACGTTGCTCTGGGTACGAGAGGCAGCACGAACCAAGAGGAACGTTCCTCATTGCGTGGCCTGTGGCATCAAGTAGTTTGAAGAGGCAGCTTTCCAAAGCATCACTAGGATGAGGCTGGCTCACAGAACTCAGTGGACGAGAAAAACCAGTGATGTAAATAAAAATATAAGCTTGCGGGAATCAAGACCCGGAACCCCTGGAGGGGGTCGGAGAAAGTGATCGTCGGCGTCGGTTTATACTGGCGTTTAGGAATGGCACCCTGCTGACGCAGGGGCTCCTGGAATTGGCAAACGGTAAAGACGAGAGACAAGGTAACTCTGAGCAGGCCCAATAGCCTCAACCTGGTCTAGACGGGAGTCCCTGAAAAAACAGGACCGAAAACAGGGCGATAGGGGTGGGTGGTGAAGTACCAACCATTTATCAACAAGGGCGTCAAAGCCCCTGCTGGCCGCAGGCCTGGGAATGGCCGGGAGGGGACGGGTTGGGACCCGCCAGACTGGTGATTGCGCCTTTCTGAAAACGGTAACTTTTAGATTCTGCTTCCCATGAAATACTCTGCAAACATCAGCACCGCAATAAATAAAGTTTAGCTCGAGAACACAAAGGATGAATAGAAACATAAAAGACGAATGCGTTACTGCCATAAATGAGAACACCAAACAGGCCAGAGCTACCCTACCTCCCCCCTAGAAACCCCACCCCGTAGGTTGGGCCATGGGGGCTCGAGAGAGCCCCCGGAACTCGGCGTCCAGTCCCAAAGATGGAAAATAAAAGCCGTGCACCCCATGCATAAGACGCGAAGCCAAGATTATGCGCCCAAGTGCAGGATCACCTCCTCACAGGTTAGGGCAGGTCGGGGACCCCTACCAACAGCGGCCCGCGAAAGGCAAAAAAACCGGTTTTTTAACCTGTTACCCTCACCCACGTAGGAAGGAGGGCAAGATGGCCCATGACACAGCACAGGAGGACAAACGCCCGGTAGCCACCTGGATTCAGGGGAATGGCGAGACTCTCAGAAAAGAGACCAGGATACGTAGGGTAGTACGTCAAAAAACAGAGGAGAAGGGTGAGCAACTGAAGAAGGGTAGGGTAAGCGGGAAACGGGAATAATAAATGAATTAGAGATAAGAGATATAAAATAACAAAATAATAACAATGAAGTAATGAATAATAAATAATAATAATAATAATATAATAATAATAATAATAATAAAAACAATATAAAATATAATAATAATAATAATAATATAATAATAATAAATAATAATAATAATAATAATAATAATAATAATAATAAAATAAGAAACAAAGAACATATATGAAAAGGAGGGGGAACCACAAAAGGGGGAAAAATCAACGAAAAACAAAAACGTACAACCACTTCGCAGATACCATTCGGAAAAGGTATCTGAGCCCCCCCACCCCGACAAGGTGGGGTACGTTAACGGGGGATAATAATAATAATAATAATAATAATAATAATAATAATAAAATAATAATAATATAATAATAATAATAATAATAATAATAATAATAATTTTTAAAGGGATGTACAGGGACCTCCACAGCACACAAGAATGCGGCTATACCGTATTAGTAAACTAACGATAGGGGAAATCCCTAACCGAACGAAATATGATCAGAGCCGAGATGGCTAGATCTTATACAAGATGTTCAGTTCCCATAGAAAGGCAAAGACTTGATCACTACGAAAGTGAGAAGATTCGGATAAGATGTACGGAAGGCGATGTTGAAGAGGTATAGTGAGCACATCAGGGAAGAACTTGCTCCCAAGGGTCAAGATGGCCACAAAGAGATGAACGACTGTAAGAGGACAATTGAAGGAGCAAAATGGGCAGGTCGGGGGAGCCCTCTGCGTCATAAGAAATCAATGGGTGAGATTGGTATGACCCAGACGCAATCGAGCCAGGGCCACCACCAGGAGGCGACTCCTTCTACTAGATGAAGACCACCGTGCAATGACGGGTTTGATGTTCCAAAGTTTGGCGCCACGAGCATCCTCCGCCCAACATGTTTGCCAGCCAGAGAGGAAACCTCGACGTTCTGTGATGGAGAAATCTGTAGCAGGGAAATGGTCCAGGCGTACAGCAGGAGGGTATTGGCCACCCGATACCCCGTGCGCAGCCGCCTTAGGTTGATCGGTCAAGCAACCCCTGGAGAGCGCTTCGAAAATCGGAAAAGATGGTATAGTTACCCTTACGGGTGATGGTACTGATTCTGTTCAACGCCATGGACACCGCTATCAGTTCAGCCGAAAAAGCAGACAAATATGGTGGAAGGGTGTGGGATACAGTGATGTCCAGAAAAGCATTCAAAGCCCCCAACCCTCCCTCCGTCTTAGAACCATGGGTGTAAACCGCTATAGAGTCGCTATGAACCTCCGCATGGGACAAAAAGGAATCCATCAACTGCAATGGGTGTGCCTCCAACTTTGTTAAAGACTGGATTCCGTTGCAGAGAGCAGGGAGAGGATAAACCCACTTTGAATGGGCAGAGGTAAAATCATAGGGCATGACCGCTCTCTGAGGAAGGTCGAGGAAAGCGAAGATGGAAGTAAGAACCTCAGCAAATAGCCAATAAGAAGGGTTGTGATGAACGTGTTCTATTATAGATGTCAAAGCCGATGAGGTAGGAACCTGAATACGGATGACCAGTGAACACATATCCGTAGAGATAGGGGAGTGGCATCATTTCTGCCTCCACCTCCAGGCTTACCATCGTGGAGGAACGAAATGCTCTCGTGGCTATTCTCAGACCTTCGGTCTGAATGGGATCAAGAAGACGGAGGTAGGACCGGAAGGTCTGCCCATATATGGCACAACCATAGTCTAGTTTATCCCGCACCAACATGATGTAAAGGTGGAGCATGATTTTTCTGTCCGCACCACAAGTCTTGGAGATGAGGTGCCGTAAAGGATCCAAGAAACGGCGGCAATTAGCTTTGAGGAAAGTAATGTGAAGGAGGTACGTGAAGCGCTCATCGAGCAGCAAACCCAGAAACTTCCCCGTCGGCTCCACACTGATATTGGAGCCATAGAGGCGTAATCTAGGAAGCGATTGTAGGCGACCCCAACGACGAGGATTTTTTTGGAAAAGCACGGCTGTAGGTTTCGATTTGGAGAAGGTAAGGCCACGCGAAGGAATTTTTGCTCCAGGGATGTACAGGGCAAGATTGTCAACATAGATGGAGCAGCGCACCGAGGACGGGGTGGAATCGACTACTCCACTGAAACCTATGGCGAAAAGCAACACGCTCAGTACACTGACCTGCGGCATCCCTTCGTCCATTACAAAACGTCTCGACAGCGTGGTACCACAACGGACCCGAAGCGAACGATCCAACATCAGTAACAGAAAGAGGGGAAGCTGCCCCTTAAGGCCCAAGGAATGAAGGCTCCGCAAAACCCCCATCCTCCACATGCAATCATACGCCTTTTCGAGGTCAAAGAAAACGTCTAAGGTCATTTTGTTGAAAGCAAATGACTCAAGAACGTCGTGATCTAAATGAAGAAGAGGTTCCTGAGAAGAGCGATGGTGACGAAAAAAAAATTGATAGTCAGAAAATGTATGCAGTTGTTCCAACGTGGGAACAAGACGGGAAGTCACCAATCTCTGCATGAGCTTGCATGTGTTGCAGGTCAATGAAATAGGGCGATGGTTATCCGAAGAAGTTGAATCCTTCCTAGGTTTGGGAATGAGGACAATATATGCAGTAGACCAGACAGGAGGGAAGACCCCCTTCCGCCCATATTATATTATATAAGCTGAGAAGGAATGCAGTGGCAGAAGGATAAGGATGCCTGAGCATCTGGAAGGAAATGCCATCAGGGCCAGGAGCTCCATCCTTTCATAGTTTTAGGGCGTCTTGGAACTCTGCTCTGGTGAATAATCTGTTGTCTGGAAGGTCTTCTCCAGGTGGAACAGAAAGGTCTGGAGTCTCCACTCGCAGGCGGTCAGAACGAAAAGACTCGGGATACCAGGAACCGCTGGAAAAGGACGCGAAGTGATAACCCAACTCGTCCGCCACGACCCCGAGAGCAGAGATGACATCAGAGGTATGCAGACCGTAAGCAAGGAGTAATGGTGGATCTGCGTGGTGTTTTCGTGAAATCTTTCGACCCTTTTTCTGGGCCGATGATACAGGCGTTGAAGAATTAACGGTGGAAGCGTAGTAGCGAAAAATAGTTTCCGCGTACAGCAATTAGTACGCCGAGAGCGGCCTGCCAAAGCTTTAAACAGAATCAAATTGGAAGGTGTTGGAGTTTGTTTATTTTTTTGGTTCCACCATGGGGTAGTCGATTTTCGGGTCCCAGATGAACGGGGTATATGGTCCGTTGCCACCTGAAGGATTGCTTTCTGAAAGTAAGTGAAGGCATCCACCGGCGACGGGAACAGGGTAGTTGCAGGAAAGGTGGGAAAGTAAGTGGCCTAATGAAAGGAAGACCAGTCTGCTCTGTCGTAGAGCCAGCCAGAATAAGGTGGTTGCTGCGGACTGGGGCTGAAGGATGGTATCACGATTGGGTAGTGGTCACTACCAAAGAGGAAAGACGACCTTTCCTACCCAAAACGATCTAAAGACGAGACGGAACACAACGAGACGTCAACACAGGAAGAAGTGCCCGTATCAAAACGTTCAAAGGTTGGAAGGCCCGTGTTGAGACATCCCAATGAGAAATCCTGCAAAATACTCAATATCCAATCGGCATTTGTAGACGTAACAGTCTCCCCACAAGGGTGGTGGAGGTTAAAGTCACCAAGGACTAACATAGGCGGCATGAGACTTTTAAAAAAAATCGCGGTCTTTTTTGGTATATTTACAGCTGGGCTTTATATACGCTGAGCACAGTATAAGCTGTGTTTCAAGATGGATACGAACCGCAACGGCATGTAAGGGAGTTGAGAGGGGAATGGGACTGACTCGTGAAGTAGGATTGTTGTCCCCCTCTGTCGCTGGCTCCACGATTCGGAGAAATAAGGGTACAAGCCCCTGTCCCTTGAAAGTTGGATAAGGTGTAGATCGCGAAGTTGGAGTTCCTGTAAACAATAAACAGCCAACGGCTGATGAGCGACAAGTAATCTCTTTAGTTCTTCGTAATTAGCAAAATATCCGCGGCAGTTCCATTGGATGAAACGTGCCATAAACGGGAAAACAATCAATGGTCAGGAGTCTCAGGACGATCCGTGACAATATACACGATGTTTTGGGATTTGGCAGTCTTCTCAGAGGATAAGGTCTGATGGTCCCAGGAGCCGTCGGACGAACCACCGACAGGAACTTCAAACCCCGGGAGAGAGGAAGATCCCCCAGCGTACGAGAGGGGTTCCTGGCCATATCAGGAGATTGCTCGCCAAAGAGGGCCACCGTCACACTCCACATTTCGAACATTCTTCCCAGCTGGCACACCCCTGCCAGACTTTTTAACAGTCTGGAAAGGGAGCTGTGTCCCTCCAGGAGGTGCCCTAACAGAGGCTGGAGAGATGGAAGAGGAGGACAAGTAAGAATGGTGTCGTCGGGAGTGATAGGAGACACATTGGAAGACGTTGTGGTGTCCGTAGTCAAAATCTCGGAAGCAGCCCACGCCCGAGTAGAGCCAGATGGCCAAGTCGACGGGTCCACTAGCAGCCAACCCACCCTCAACACAAATTAATCGGCGCCACGTCTGCCCGAAGGAATACTGCGAGCGGGCGAGGTTTCAATCGATACCTCATCGGACCACCCCTTGGACGGGACCGCAGTGTCAGCACGGAAGAGTAGTAGTCCGAAGAGTCCATCGTGGCATCCGAAAAAGTTTCAGAATCGCTGGAATAATGTAGAAGCGAAGCGGGCTTAGGCGGCGTGAGTAACAAATCATCAGAAATGCAGAGGTTGGACCACCGTTCCTAGATTGGCCACGCGGTTTGTCAAAGCGACGAGCCCGTTTGGTCAGGACAGAGACAGGTCCCCCAATGCAAACGGGTTCCTTTTGTTACAGAAAGTCCATGACCCAATAAGCAAGCGAGTCCGGATGTCTGGCCTGGGAAGATCCACCCTTGGACGGACTTTCGCAACCGTTAAGAGGGACTTGGTGTTTCCTCGGCGAAACGTTTGCCATCGACCTCAGAAGCGGAACAGGTCGCAAAATCAGATATCCCCTTGGGAGCAGCATGGACCTCTACAAGGTGAGAAGCATGAGAGAGGGTCGTGTGTGTCGGCGAAGAACGACGAGTGGTCCGGCGGACCATGGTATTAGAGTTGGGAGGACAATTGTCCAGTGCCACAGGAAACACCAAGTCAGGTGATCCGTTAACCGGCACGGAAGGCCGAATGGTCGAACGTGAAAGCGGAACAAGTTCGGATACAACGCACGGGGGCGATGGGCAATGGTGGAGGCAACCACAGAAGTGAACGTTGCCGCAGCATAAGAAAGAGGAAGATGAGCCATCTTCTCCTTTGCCCGTCGGGTAGCCTTTCGACGGTCATACTTATGAATGGCGCACTGCTCCTGGAATTATTTCTCCAAGGCAAAGAAGGGGCAGTGGACAGAGGAGGTTGGGTGTGGGCCCTTGCAGTTTGGACAACATGGAGGAGTTTTGTCACAGTGCGAGTGGAGAGAACTTTCACATGTCGGACATATGGTCTGGGGAGACCGACAATATTTCTGGGGGTGACCAAATTTATGGCACTTGAAACATCTTCTCGGGAAGGGCACATAAGTCCGAACCGTGTGCATGATAAAACCAAGTTTCACCTTGGATGGAGAGAAAGGCAGAGAGAAGGTAAGTAAAAGACGAGGGTTCGTCGTTGAGGGGTTTTCCTTACGTAGAGAGAACCGATAAACGTAGGTGATAGTAACATGGTAATTCTGTAAATGAGTAAGGATGTCAATCGAAGCATCGGACCTGAACTCCGGCGCATATATGGTAACTTCGACGTGTTACGAACATCGTCAGGTTGAGAAAGGACGGGAATCTTCCGCAGATGGGATAGGGAAGCAAGTACGTTGCTCTGGGTACAGGAAGCAGCACGAACCAAGAAGGAACCGTTCCTCATTGGCGTAGCCTGTGGTTCAGTAGTTTGGAAAGCAGCTTCCAAAGCATCACTAAGGATGAGCTGGCTTACAGAAGTCAGTGAACGAGATGACTTCGAATGTAAATAAAAATAAAGCAGGTAGGAATCAAGACCTGGGACCCCTGGAGGGAGGTCGGAGAAAGTGATCGTTGGAGTCGGTTTATTCTGGCGATTAGGAAAGGGACCCTGCTGACCCAGAAGCTCTTGGGATGGCTGACGTAAGGTTTGAGAGATAAGGGTATTCCGAGAGGCTCGCCTGGTCTAGGCGGGGTAGTCCTTGAAACAGGACCGGAATTGAAGACTATAGGGGTGGGTGGTGGAGTACCAACCACTTCATCAACAAGGGCAACAAAGCCCTTACTGGTCGCTGGCCTGGAAACTGCCAAGGAGGGGTCGCGTTGGGGGCCCGACAGATGGTGATTGCCGCCTTTCTTGAAAACGTTAATCTTTTTTTATTTTTTCCCATAAGAAAAACTCCTGTAAAACATCTCCGCAATAAATAAACACAAATGATGAATGTAAGCATAAATCCCGGGAGCGTAACCGCAGTAACCGTAGGGTGGGCCGTGGGTGTGGCCTTGGGAAAGCTCCCCGGAACCCTGCGTCCAGCCCCGAAGATGGAAAATAATAGCCGTGCACCACACGGATAAGATGCGAAGCCCAAGATTATGCGCCCAAGTGCAGGACAGCATCCTCACTGGTTAGGCAAGGTTCGGGTCCCTTTCAATAGGCGGCCCAGAGAAAGGCGAGAATAACCGGTTTTTAACCTGTACTCTCACCCACGTATGAAGGAGGGCAAGATGGACAAATGACACACACAGGGACAACAGCCCGGTAGAAACCAGGAATCAAGGGAATGGGAATACCCTCAGAAGAGAGATCAGGAATACGTAGGGTAGTACGACAGAAAACGGTGAAGGGACATAAACTGGGGAAGGGACGGGTTAAGATGAACAGGATAATAATAATAATAATAATAATAATAATAATAATAATAATAATAATAATAATAATAATAATAATAATAATAATAAAAGTAATATGAATAACAATAAGAATAAGAAAATTAAGAACAATGGGCGAGAATTAAAACTCGACTGCGAACACGTTGGTGGCGCTGGTTTGGGATAGCCAGCCTTAAAGTTCGATTTCCTGTAGTTCCCCCGTGTTACCCTCTGAAAAGGGATACATCACGTTAAAAGGTAGTTTATAAATAATAAGAACCATAATAAGAATAATAATAAGAATACGAACAATAATAATGAAGTACTATATAGAACATAAATGGAAAGCAAGGCAACAACAAAATTAGGGGGGAAAATTCAACCAAAAACAAAAAACGTACAACTTCGCAGATACCATTCGAAAAAGGTATCAGAGTCCCCCTACCTCGTCAAGGTGGGGTACGTTAACAGGGATAATAATAATAATAATAATAATAATAATAATAATAATAATAATAATAATAATAATAATAATAATAATAATAATAATAATACAGGGATGGGGAGTCAAATAAAAATTAATCGACTTCCGACTCCGACTCCTAGAGACGATATTATAAACAACCCCGACTCCCAACTTCGAAATCCCAAGACAGTCGATATTTTAAAACTGAATTCGAACTCCCCCGAACCCCAATCGAGAAGAATTTCATACACACTACTTTTGTAGCGATTATTTAATAGCAATCGCTCGCTGCTTGATAATTTGTTAATGCACAATACGCGAAGTACAGCTTGCTTTATTTTTTAACCAGTTTTATTTGCTATTTTAAAATATTTCCTGGCAATTAATGGATTAATAAAATTCCCATCACTGAATGCCATGCTGGTATAAAAAAAAAAAAAAAAAAAAAAATAGCTCAACCACATAGATTAAAGATATTACTCCACTATGCCAACAACCATCCGCGACAATATCAGTGATGCAACTGATTTTGTAAAAAAAAAAAAAAAAAAAAAAAAAAAAAAAAAAATTCAACATAGCTGCAATAATATTTTGTCAAAACAAGAATGGAACGTGTTTCAAGAATATTTTTTATATTGAGTTTTTTAAATATATTTACAGACGCTTTTTTAATTTAGCATTTCTTAAACATAATATCTAAATACTTGAAAAGTAGTTAAATACTTTATTTAAATACATTAACAGAATTGTATTACTAAATCAATTTAGATAATTAAAGTATTTAAATACTACCCAGCTCTGATATAATAATATATATATATCATATATATATATATATAAGATAATAATATATATATATAATATATATATATATAGCTATAATATATATACTAATATATATATATATATATAATATATATATATATATATAATACTATAATATTTATATATATCATATCAGTGCGTACCTTGAGCTGTATGTCAGTTGGGCTAGGATGAGATATATAACATATATATATAGTATATAGTTATATATATAGTATTATAATATATTATATTATTATATATCATATATAATATATATATATATATATATATATATATATATATATAGAGAGAGAGAGAGAGATGAGAGAGAGAGACTATTCAAAATTCTTCTTTTCAAATTTCTTCGTACATTTTCGCCTGAACGAAAAGTTTCGTTCTCGTGGTCTCGTATATTTTCGTTCGTACAGCAAGGTACTAATGTCTGGCCTGGCCCTATATAGTTACTCATATGATTAAGAAAATCCATGTACGCCCTAGCATAAATCCACTCTTAAGAAACAGAGTAGGCAAAGGCAAATTTCCAAATGGAATTTAGTTATTATAATTGCTATTGTTAATGTAGTTGTTTTTTTTTTTAAATTTATTTTATAAATCAGTTTCTTTTTTTCATTTTCAAATAAAATTGTAAATAGTTTTTAGTTAACTTTAAGCCATCAATTTATTTTATCAAAAGACTCAAAAATATATTGGGTAGGAAGCTACCTACCCTGCCTACTATACCACGCCCGCTGATATATAATATATATATTATAATATTATAATAATATATATATATTATATATATATACTATATATATATATATTATATATATATTATATATATATATATATATATATATATATATATATATATATATATATAAAGGTCAATATCTCTGCATCATTTAAGCCAAATGTTTATTTGGGCGGGCGGTAGGGAATGAACTACTGGTTTCTCAAGAAAAATATTAGCGTATTCGGACTCAAGAAGAAAAAAATACCATAGAAAATGTTAAAATATCGCTGGAAAAAGTTTTCCTTTTCTTTTAATATAAGGAAAAATTAAAAATAAACAATTTAAATTTGCTACAAACAAATGTCAAAATAAAAAAATGTACGTCTTTTATAATAAAAATTCAAACGTTTTTCCAAATTTTTGTGTGAAAAGTTTATACAAAATTGTTTTGGGAGTCGATAGGAGTCGTTTTTTTAAATCGACTCCCAGCTTTTTGGGAAATCGACTCCCAACTCCGACTCCTTACCCCATCAAAACGTTCGACTCCCGACTCCCACTCCCCATCCCTGTAATAATAATAATAGTAATAATATTACCGTGTCAGTATACGAATTACAGGGAAAGTCCCTAGCGGAACGTAAGATGAACAGTGCTGAAATGGTTAGGTCTTATAGAAGAAGTTCGCTTCCAACATGAAGGCAAAAACTCGATCACTACGAAGGTGGGAAGATTCGGATAAGATGTGCGGAAGACGAGGCGGAAGAGGTATAGTGAGCACCTCAGGGAAGAACTTGCTTCTAAGGGTCAGTGGCTGAACAGAAGTGTTTGTTCTCGATCTCTATAGAATTTTTCTTCGGAGTTTGTTTTCTCTGCAGGTGGAGCAGAGATCTCCGTTATGTGGAACTCATGTGATAACGGTATGCTTTGGCCAGGGCAGGGACGTGGAACCGACTATGGAAGGAATGGGTGAACAATTCCCCTAAATAACAGGAATCCCCGAATCAGGAATTTAATCTGAAGGTAAGATGTAGAGAGGTGAGAAGTGTTGTTTGAGTAAAAGAGGAAATTGAGATAGTTTCTCCTTCGCTCGGCGCGTGGCTTCATGGTGATCAATTTTAAAAAAGGGCGTACTGTTCGAGGACTTCTTTCTCCAATAAGTGGAAGAAAGGACAGTGAACAGAAGCGGAATGTGGACCCTTGTAATATGGACAACAAGGATGTGTTATCACAGGTGGTGTGGGGGATAATTTTCGCATCTGGGACATAAGGTCTGGGAGGCCTACAATATTTCTAGTGGTGGGAAAATTTATGGATTTAAAACACCTCCTCGGGAAGGGGATGTAAGTTCGAACAGTATGCACAGTAAAACTGTTTTACTTTTGTTGGAGGGAAGGGCACAGAGAAGTTAAGTAGGAGACGAGGGTCCGGTGTAGAGGGGCTATTCTTGTGAGGAGAGAGCCTGTTGACGTAGATGACTGGAAAAATGGGCAAAGACTTTGCTGGGCTTGAAGCAATGTTGATATGCCCTCCCCTACAATCTATTCGTCGTGTAACCAATATATGTCGAAGTATAGTCTGACTTAAGAAAGTTAAATCAACATCGCTTCAAGACAAGCAGTCTTTGCACATTCACACATGATACATAGCAAATTAACCATAGGTAATATTTCCAAACATTTTACAATCTTATACGCATCATGTTAAATCCAGAAACTGAAAATCGCTGAGGTCTTCTACATCAAAAATCGTAGACCCGAGAGTAATATAAAATTTAATGAACTATCAATGAAATATTATGTGATTTAATTGTTTTTATCTATTAACTAAACCACACTCATTCGCTTACGAACAACCTTTCCTGAAGATGTCTCAAGTAGAGACAAAACTCGTCAGGAAATTACTGTAAATATGCAGATCACATATGGTTCGAAAATGAAATAGTTCTGCTTTTCTGCACTACCCTCACCCTCTACTACTTTAGGAGCTACTTCTAATATGAAATATCTATTGTATATATCTGCTCCCTACTCCCTACTCCCGACCAACTCTTCATTCAATCTTTTTTTTACTTTCGGTTTTGTATAAAGGGATTTGAAACATCTAAAAAAAAAAAGAAAATCGCCTTTATTATTTATAAAAAAGAATTTGTATATTTATCAATACTCATAATTCTAAGGGATGAAATAAACTTTTTGTAAAATATCTAAATATATTTGAAAAATTTTAAAATTTGAAACTAAACAACAATTTTATACACACAAACTCCATTTTAAAAATATACCGTATATTTCACACAATATATATTTTCCAAAACATTAATAGTACTTGATATTTTAATGTAGCGATTTATATCACTTCGACTATGAGACATAAGTAACATCACAAAAATTCTTAAAATTATGTTCGAGAAAAAAAATTGAAGCAAAAATATTATTATTGTAATGAAGCAAAATCAAAAAAAAAAAAATAATAAAACATCATTTTGCTTTAATACTCTCGTTTCATTGCGATAGTACAGAAAAAAATTATCATTATCAGTCAGATATCTACAATAAATAGAAGATTCATTGCTACTTTTTTTCATTCCAAAAATTATATTACTTAAATGTGGTTACAAGCTTTCGAATCTATATATAAAGTTAACTACAATTTTGTTGAATCCATATAGAAATTCCAAACCTTTGCTTGAAGTATTACACTTTAAAAAGGGGGAAATAAAGCTCGAGTCAATGAAATATGTGGGCCCATGTTCCAGTTATTTGGTCGTATGCACAAATTTAAGAGATGTCAGTATGGAAATTGTCATAAAATACTTCAGCTGCATCCAAATTCTTCTGATGTTGAGTTACCAGTAAAGATATACCAAAACTATTTATAGGATTAAATTTATAAAATCTCTATTTGAGTATTATCATATTCCAAAGATTCCACGTATAATGTTGTCTTAAATCACATGCTTTAAGGTTATCTCCTCTTCAACAAGCAGAAAATATCCAAAACAAGTGACTCCAATAGAAACATTTTAAGTGTTCAGGAAAACTATCAACAGGCTATTTGTGAATACGCTTACCATTTAATAAATCTATCTATTGAATGGTAAACCTTTTGCTATTGATAAAACCAAAGCTGAAATCAGAGTTGAAGTCAAGACTGGAACTAGAACCAGAGTCGGAGAAAAAAGCTAAAGCCGGACTCTACACCCAATTTTTTACGATTTAACACTATTGATATACACTAAAAGAAAATAATGAACCCTTCAACATCACTTTCAGATCACAGTGTAAGATGGAAGCTACCTATAAGTTTAGTCTACAAAAGTGAATAAGAAAAAGTAATCAAATGTAATTAAAATACTTTACAAAATATAATCCTATGTAAATTTTTCCTTTGAAATAAAATAGAAAAAATATATAAAAGAAAAAATACGATATGACATTTAAAATGAGTTGGTTTTATGACTCCGCAGCTCGCAGTTCTTTTGTTAAAATAATATCTTTATATTTATTAAAATAATATCTTTTATTTGCTAAAAAAATATCCTTTAAATAAAAACTATTTAGCCTATATATAAAACTAACTGAGCAAAGAATAATTATTTAAAATTTAATTGTAAAAATGGTACGCATATGATAAAGATTTAATATATAAATGGTAAATACATACACAACAATAAGGCCTGCTTCACACCAAACGAATATAAATCAATCCAAATCAACAAAAATGTGACTGACCTAGATTTGGGAAAGCTTCTTCCGTATATAGATTGATACTTTTCCAGTTATTCTCACCTGTAGAATCTGAATCTGGCAAATTCAATCAAAACATAGCAGAGAAAAACATCTATACTAATTACGGATTGATTCGGATTCGCTTAGTGTAAAAGGGCCCTTACATAACAGCCTTGGCTGACAACCATTTATTATTATTAATCTTTATTTGTAAGTGAGAAATTATGCCATACAAGACAAATATATCTGCATTGCCATACAAGACAAATATATCTGAAGAGAACATGAATATGAAATAATGCCTAATGGTAATATTACAGGGAAGCCAGGTTTTCATGCTATGTTTGTATTCTGTAATACTACATTAGTTGTATGTTAAATAATTATAATTTACCATTTTCAAAAGCATTCCTCTATTGATATCAAAACGTCTTGAAAATTATATAAATGATTAAGTAATGATTTTTTTAAACAAAAAAAATAAAAAATAAAAAATAAAAAACAAATCTGTAAAAATATGCAAACATTGTAAACAAACAAATTACCTACTTAATTTACAGTTTTAATATTAAAAAAAAACAAAAAAACTACTATTTAATATCAGGAAAATATATCATTTCTTATATTTGGAAATAATTAAATAAATGACTATTTAATATAATAAAAAAAACAATAATAATATTATACTCGTATATACAAATATGTCACAGCCATGTTTATAATATTAATTATGGCTTAATTAAGAGATGTCAAACTTAACAATTCTTGATCATGAGAAACTAATAGGCGAATCAAGAAAAAGAAGCATAAGACAAGTTATTCTTAATACAAACCATGGATATAATCTAGTTTCATAAAATTAATAGTTTTAAACATTTGGCAGTCAAAACTTAACCAGAGAGCTAAAACGCAGGGACAAATTAAATTAAAATGAGAAGATGAAGAATATCACAATAATCCCCTAAGCCCTAAAATAATCGTTCTTAAAAAATAATTTAAATATTTTTATCAAAATTCAAAATAAAATTAAAATTTTCTTCGAAAGCCAAATGATTGTAATAATATTTTATAAAATAACAAAGAAAAAGATTGTCAAGCGTGTTTATGCTGAACATCCCACGATGGATCAATAAAATTAATATCACACCTTTTCACCGTTATTCTTTCTTCTGGATTAAATTCACCACCGTAAAATTCTAATAATTCTTTCATAGCTTTTTCTTCCAACTAAAATACGAAAAAATAAGTTCTTTAAGTATCAAAAGAAAATTTTGAATATTCAAATATACATTGAAAATTTACAAGAAAAAACTAAAAAAAAATTCAAGATGGAACAACGCATGTAATTTAAAAATATACATAAAAAAGAATGCATTAAAATCTGAACTTAAATCACCTGGATAAGAGAGAGTGGCTTGTTTTTTTGCAGCTCTAACTGTTTAGTATGTATAACTTCATCCTGTATAATCGATGACAAAGATACATCCCCCGTGTCACGAGGAGACTCCACAACTGAATTTGTCACAGGATTCCAATGGCACAATTCTTCTTCTGATGTTCTGAAAAAGAAAATGTACAGAACTAATTGGTACCAGTTTGCAAGTCTTTTAAAATTTTAACAAAAACAAGACATGACTTCTATCCCTATTTATGAGAATTAAAGGTAAAGAGAATAATAATAAAACATATTAAAAGAATAAATAAGAACCAGTTCTTGGACAACAAACATCAAACCCCAATAAAAATTATAATTATATTCAAACAAGCACAGAAAAGAAAATTTTGTTACACAAAGGTTTATATTAAATAAATATTTTACTGACCTTTTCTTCAACGGATGTCTGCTACTGCTATAAATAAAATCGTCCAACGGACTCTGCTTGGGTTGTGAGAATGAATATTTAAAGTTGCTTGGCACGATATTTGAGGTAGCGGCAGCCACTGTTTCATTCTTCACAATGTCAGTAAAAGAAAAAGATTTGTCTGGACTACCAAAACCTTTATTCATAAAAAGCGAAACAATTTCAAAATATTTTACAATACTTTAATTCTATATTTCTTAGTACATAGAAAAAGGACTTATATGGCATTTACTCACAATGTTATCTATTACAATTATCTTTTCACTTAAGTCTACTATAAGTAATAATAATTAAAAAATTCACTATAACAAATTTTTGAAGTAAATGGTTTATTTTTAATGAAATTTAACAAATATTATCGGTATTCAATTCCAAAACGTCGAATGTGCAAATATGCCGTTTTCATTTTATGTGCACTGGCAACAGTACAGTGAGGGGGGTTAGGAATGGGATTATCGGATCATCATGTTGTTTTATGTAAAATTTAGTTAGTGGGGGCTTGGGCCTTAGATGGAGAGAAAGGTGATAAGGAAGGAAGTGGGTAGAATTAAGAGTGAGAAATTAAGTGAACAAGGTAATAAGAATAAGTATTTAAGAGCGCTTGCAAGTATATCAGTTGAATGTGAAAAAGTTGAAACTGAACAAATCTGGAAGCAAATAAAGGAAGCGGTTGTTAGTAGTGCAAAAGAAGCATGTGGATGTGATAAAGTAGGAAGTAAGAATGTTAACAGTGAATGGTGGAATGAAGAGGTGATGCAAGCGGTTAAAAGTAAAAAAGAAGCGTGGTTGAATGTACTAAAAGCCAATGAAAAGGTTTCAAAAGAAAGATGTTTGGAATTATATAAGGAGGAAAAAAGGAATACAAAAAGGTGCATACGTAGGAGGAAATAAAAAATAAAAATGGTGCCTTCGTAATTGATGAAATGGATGCGAGGGGAGTGTGGAAGGAACACTTCGAAAATCTGCATAACACTGGCAGTAATGAAGAAATGATAGTGAATGTGTGTGGGTTTGATGGTGCAAGAAGGAATAGGTATTTGGGGATGAGGTCATTAGTAAGGAGGAGGTAATGGGTAGAGTGAGAAAGTTGAAGAATGGTAAATCTGCAGGTATAGATGAAATTACTGGTCAAATGATCAAGAACGGAGGCGAGATGGTGATTGATTGGATTTAGAAGTTGTGTAACAGCGTTTATGGAGGGAAAGCAGAGGAGCAATAGTACCCTTATATAAGGGTAAGGGGGATATGGGTAACTGTAGGAATTATAGGGGAATTAGTTTATTGAGTGTTGTAGGGAAGATATATGCTGGTATTTTGGTCGAAAGAGTGCATCGAGTGACTGAAAGACTGATTGGTGAAGAACAAGATGCATTTAGAAGTGGTAGAGGAAGTGCGAATTAAATCTTCTTATTGAAACAAAAGATTGAGAAAATGAGAAAGAAGAATAAATTGTATTTAGTTTATGGATTTGCAACAGGTGTATGATAGGATTAATAGAGAAGCTCTATGGCAGGTGTTAGTGATAAATGGTGTTGGTGGTAGGATTCTGAATGGAAACAAAAATATCCATGACGATTGTGAAGCGTTTGTAAGAATAAATGCGAAAGTGATTGGTTTAATATTAATAGTGGAGCGAGGCAGGGATGTGTTATGTCTACTTGGTTATTCAATTTGTATATGGATAGGAGGATGAAAGAAATTAGAGGTGGGGGTAGCAGGGGATGGTGTTAAAATGATGGAGAATGGAAGAGAGTGGAGGGTGCCCAACCTATTATATGCGGATGATATGGTCTTGTGTGGCGAATCTGAAGAGAGTTTAAGAGGATTGGTAGAGAGATTTGGCAGGGTGTGCAAAAGGAGGGGTTTGAAAGTAAACGTTGAAAAGAATAAG
>JABUQX010108610.1:0-10000 GCA_015478945.1 Trachelipus rathkii | reverse complement strand
AGGATTAATAGGGAAGCTCTTTGGCAGGTGTTAGTGATATATGGTGTTGGTGGTAAGCTTCTGAATGGGATCAAAAGAATGTATGACGATAGTGAAGCGTGGATGTGTTATGTCTCCTTGGTTATTCAATTTGTATATGGATGGGGTTATGAAAGAATTAGAGGTGGGGTGGCAAGGGAGTGTTAGAATGATGGAGAATGAAAGAGAGTGGAGGGTACCCTGCTTATTGTAGGCGGATGATTTGGTTTTGTGTGGTGAAACTGAAGAGTTTGAGAGGTGTGGTAGAGAGATTTGGCAGGGTGTGTACAAGGAGGGGTTTGAAAGTAAACGTAGATAAGAGTAAGGTTATGGTTGGTGAGTGAGGACAGTCTGGTGTAAAGTTATGTTAGATGGTGAGCAGCTGGAACAAGTGTCTGAGTTTAAATATTTAGGATTATATTATTGGATGAAAATTAAACAGATGATGCAGAGTTGTAGTTAGGAAGTTGTGAAATGGCAGGAAGGTGGTGGTGCAATTAAAATTGTTGGTGGATGTAAAGGGACTAAGCCTTGGGAGTGCGCTTAGGGTCTTACATGACGGGTTGTTTGTTACCGGTGTTAATGTTAGTAGTGAGACTATGGTCTGGAATAAGCAGGTATAATTCTAAAGTTCAATGTGTTCAGCAATGGACAAATCTTAGGGGTGAATTAAGTTGTGAGAATTGATCAAAATGAGAAATGAACGTATTAGAGAGTGTGTGGTGTGAAGAACAGGGTAAATGAGAGAATAAATGAAAGTACGTTGAGATGGTTTGGCCAAGTGGAAAGGAAGGATGATAGTTGGTTGGTCAAGCGGATGTATAGTGGTGAGTGTGCTGGGAATCGACCGGCTGGAAGACCGAAGAAAAAGTGGATCGAGTCAGAAAAGGAATGCCTGGAGGAGAGAAATGAGAGTTTGGCAGATGCGAGAAGAAAGGTCCATAATAGGAGTGAATGACTGAATTTTGTAAGTTGGTAATGGTTGTGGCCCACCCCTGGGCCAAGGGATGAAACCGCTACATTTGACGAGATGCCCATATGTGAGGTCCGTCGCCGCCCGTGAAGCTCTAGGGTGAATTTTTCTTACTGCGACGAGTTCTCAACTAAAAAAGTATATAAGGGAGCGGTAAGGCTGGGCCTTTCTTTTCGACTTGCGTCATATTCTTCCCCTACTTTTCTGTTTCCAGTGCATGCTACGCACCTTACCCCAGTTTTGGGGAGAGAAGGTGGGTGATGAATGATATATATATATATAATATTATCTATATATATATATATATATATATATAATATATATATATAATATATATATATATATAGTAATATATATATTTAATATATAATATATAGTATTATAATATATATATATATATATATATATAGATTATATATATTATATATATGCAGGGGGTATTGATTCGTATTATGGTGTTATGCTCTGATTGTGGGAAAGACTTGTTTACAATCTGAAGCGTGGCACTGTAATAGGAAACAATGCTAGAGGGACTTTCTGCATCCCTCCGGCCCCAGCAGTAATATGTGCATTTGTTGTGCATTCGTGCATTAGCATTTGCACATATGTAATCTTTAAACCTTCACTCTTTCCCCTCATTTTTCACAATTTTTTCCGTCTTTTCAATCCAACTTCTTTATCACAGTTTCTTTTTTTTTTTTTTTTTTTTTTTTTTTTTTTTTTTTTTTTTTTTTTTTTCTCACCATAAGTCCATTTAATCTTGTAAAAGGTTGCCCTCCCCTTTTCCCATCTCAGCCCCTTGGGCTATCCGTTTCCTCTTCTCGCATGTGTTTTCAGTTCACCTCACACTTCCTCCCCGTGAGTGAGGGTACCGTTGAAAATCCGGTCATTTACGCTCTCCTCTGCCGGCCGCCAATTGTAGGGAACCCGAACCTTTGCTAACCACTCATCGGAGGCTGTTTCTGCACTTTGGTGTATATGCTTCGGACTTTGCGCAGAAGACTATAGGTGCCGTGTGGTGTACACGGATGGGACCCCACGTAAAGTTTCGGAGGGATCTCCGAGGCCACATTCCACAGCCCACCCTAACGGGGTGGGGTCCGGGTTGGTTGTGGTGGGTCTCTGGATCTGTGACCTGCTGTGGAGAGAAGGATTACCCTTCCTTATGAAACATATGCCTTCCAGCCCATCCTGTTATTCTCGTTTTTATGTCTCATTTGCTTTTATTGCTCATAGTGCTCATTCATCGGTGACCGAAGCTTGTGTTTAATCTTATATGGAAAGTCCTTAAAAGAAAAACTGGTTTAAATAAAGGTGACTGAACCATCTGCCAGCCTTCCCAGCTTGGCCTAACCTATGGTTCCCTACTACTTCTAGACCTGGTACCTATAATTTGCTTTTCTTCTTCTACTACACCTGAGGGTCTTTCGCAAAATTCCATCGATTCGTCGAACAGCAACCCCCGAACACCTCAGGTGTCCCCACGGCCCGGGCAATCCCGTAAAGGTGCCGCCCGTAATAGTGCTACTCATTCGTTTTACTCATAAGCGCTGCAACCGCCTCCAGGAATGTTCAGCAGACATTGTCATTCCCGATCGTATTCATAATTGCGATGCCACTACTCCAAAACTCTAACTGAGCACAGAACCATTCTTAGTAGGGCGCTCGAAAAAGCCCTAGGAGTTGAAGACCGCCTCCAGTCACATTGATGAGGAATGGGGTTCCATTTCTCGTAAAAGCTGCTAACGAAATCAAGTTCATTCTGTCATCTTAACGTCCCTCTTGAGATGTTCTATTATTTCTACTCCGAATGACATAAGAACACATCTAAAGGCACTATTTTATTGTCTTCGTCTAGGAGAGACGAAAGACACAGCTGTCATTTGGCAAGAACTCCAACAGAAAGTTTTCCGTCACACATTTATAGATTTTCCCCGCTCGCCGGGAAACTCTGACAAACAAACCCCGCGTTTACTACTGACGTTTAACACCTATCCACCTACAAAGGTAAAAATAGGGTTCACAGTTACAATGTTCGCACGTTTATCCCTCGACCCAGACGTTGCCTTATAAATGTCACCGGTTTGGTCATCCCGAAAATACTGTAGGGGACAGAAGACATATGCCCAATCTGTGGAGAATTATTCCACTTCCTGTGAAATACCCCTAACTGTAAGAAACTGTAAAGGACGCCCACAGTGCTTCCTCTTGTTCAAATGCCGCGTCTTACCTGTTTGAACAGGAGGTTTAGAGGCTATGTACTATAGCATAAATTAGCAGGAGAGATGGCTATATCGCCAGCCTCAACGAAAATATTCAGACAAATTGCAAAATCAACTTACGCCACAATTAACAGCTACCCCAGCCTTCCCGTGTTAATCGCCAACACAACCCTCTCCTAATAGACTCCTCTCTTAAATTTCGTTGAAACTCAGGCAAGTACTGCAACCAGTCTACCTGTACTGCTCACACTACCAACTTCTCAAAGAGTACAAAAGCAGCCCTTGATTCAATTTCCCGTTCAAAAAGCCATCAACAAGCCTATCCTGAGTATTAACTCTCAACAAGCTCGCAATGAAACTAAGCTAGCTCATCCAATACAAAATTTGGAAAACACTTCCTGCCAAGACACACTGCCCATACTCACCAAACTGGTTCACCAAACTTATGCAAGAGGGACGGTCTCTTTGTCCCTTAATTCGCCTCCCACTATTACTTAAACCCCTAGAAAGATGTTTTAAAACACACAGAAAAGAATAGTCGCCAAGTTTTAAAGATTATTCGCTAAAATATAGAACCAACCGAATTCTTAACAATAACAGCAGTAACCCCAGATGTACAAAACGCCAACTCAGAAGAGACTTCGCCATAAGTCTACTTCTGAGACAAATGCAAAAGCTTTAATAGACTGTACCCAAGTATCCCAACTAATGAAACAACATCAACCACCAATCATCTAATAGTCTACAAGACAGTTTTAGTTCCCTCTGATTCTTCCTATAATTCTTCTCCGAGTTTCCTTTATCACCCTCTCTAGGGATTTATCCGCTAGAAGATGATGGATAACAGCTTCCATACCCTAGAAGATGAACTGAATAATAGCTCCCAAATGCTTCCTGCACTTCTGAGAAAGGTGAATGGAAAACTTTTCAACGTAAACGTCGCAAACGCTCTTAAACGTTCTGGGTCTGATGGAGGCATGACAAGATGACCCAGAGGTCGCCCATTCTCCAATCACTACCCATTTCCAAATACCCCGCATGATGAAGTACTGGGAAAATCTCCAGAATTAGACCTTGCCAATTCATCGAATTCCATATTGGAAATCGATGTCGTAACCACAATACATTCTCAAAAAATACCCTTCTGGATACATTCCCTTCCCCATTTCCATGGGAAAACAACTCCATGCCCCTCCCACATTTCTGAATCTGCTTGCCAAGCGGATTCTGAAACTGCTCTCACTAATAAATATGAGCATTACGAATGCTCTTCTATTAACCAACCAAAACCCACATAACAAGTGATTCCGGTTGAATTCAACTTATCATCGCATTCATCGGTGAAGCTCTTTCCACCAAAATAAAAATCCTGAAACTCCTCCTAAAGAGCGTCATACAATCTAACAAATCTTCTGGTGTTGACTACCCTGGCCCCCAGGTTTTGTTCCCCCTCCCGCCGAGACCCCCGTCTCAACCTTCCCTCTCAATCCGAACCCACCTCTAACATTACCCTATCAACATAGAGACAATTGTCTCTAATTAGACCACCATCATATCATATTCATAACTCACCATAACTACTTTCCTTCAATGGAATTGTCGTGGGTATTACTCTAATTTTCGAGAACTTGTTCAAGCTAATAAACATTATGCAAAACAAAAAAGTGTATATGTTTGCAAGAACTCCGACTATGTCATCTTGACTTTTTCCTTTCAACCATCTGAATATAAATCGCCGTTAACCTCTATAGAAAGAGGTGACAATGATAGGGGAGGTGCAGGAATACTCATTCACAAATCTGTCCCCTATTCTCCAGTCCCTCTCCAAACCAAACTTCATGCAGTAGCAGCACGAATTCACTTATCCATCGACCTTACTATCTGTTCAATCTACTTGGCTCCGAGTAGTGAATTTACTAAGGTCGACTTAGCTGATCTTTTTAAACAGCTCCCTACTCCGGTTGTTATACTGGGAGACTTCAACCTCCGCACCCTTAAGGGGGACCTCTGTACTTCGTCTAAATCAAGATCTTAATAATCTCCTAACCCCCTCTTTCCCTGGATTGCTTAACAGCAGGACTCCCAACCTATGACACGTTTAGATACACACACTTCTTCTTGTATGGCATATTTCCTTTTGCTCCAATTTACCTAAAGGATTGCGTTTTACGAGTTCCCGCTTTGATTATTTATTCGGCAGTGATCATTACCCAATAGCTTTAAATGAGCTTGTACCAAGCCCAATGCAAAAACCTAACTCCAGCTGGCGTTATGATCGAGCGGAGTGGGCTCCTTTTTATCAGGCCACAGCTATCCCACTTTCTCCCTTCAATAACCGGTTTCCGACTGTTGATGATGCCTTTCGCTTCTTCCAGCAAGTTTTCATCTCGGCAGCGGAAGCTTGCATTCCGCAATCTTCCTCAGGCAGGCGATCTGCAACCCCTTTGGGGTCTCAAGAGTGCGCACAAGCCAACCGAGAGAAGAAGAAACTCTACAGGCAATACAAAAGGACCCGTACCACCCCAAACATGATTATTTTTAAAGCAGCCGCAAGCGAGAATCTAGGCGATCAATCGCAAACGCGTAAACAATAATTTTCGAACTTACATATCGACTGGTTATCCACAACTTCCCTTCCCTTAGTGTGGAAAGTTACACAAAAAATATCTCGTGCTCCAATGACTCTTCACCCACAGTCCTCGGTTATGGGCCTGAAATAACTGATACGATTTCAGCTCCGGCGGTGGTAGCGGATGCGTTAGGTTACAGCTTTGCTAGCCATTCGAGTTCTTCCCACTATCCTGAAAGCCTTTCAAAAACTGAGAACTAACACTGCACTACCAGACTTTTCAACAGCGAAAGGGGAAGATCATACCTATAACCGTCTTTTTACACTTGCAGAGTATCAAACTGCACTGGCGAATAGCAAAGACGGTGCCCTTGGTCGAGACATGTTTTCTTACATCATGCTCCGTCAATATCCATCCTTCGGCGTCAGCTTTTGCTGGAATTTATATAACAGAATCTGGATGAAATCTTCTTTTCCATCTATTTGGACTAAGCTTTTGGTAATTCCTATTCCCAAAACTGGAAAAGATCCGAAGTTGGCAAGACAACCAAAAGACCAATTTCGCTGACCTGTCACTCTGTAAATTAATGGAGAAAATGGTTTCTTGCCGCTTACTCCCTGTTCTGGAGAGCCGTCAAGCTTCTCAAACTTCCAAATTTGGTTCCGCAAAAATCGCCGACTGCGGACCCCTTGGTAAATTAGACCATGAAATCCGAGAAGCCTTCTCAACTGGTGGGATGGTTCTTGGTGTCTTTTTTTTGACCTTGAAAAAGGCTTACGACAAACGTGGAGAACTGGAGTTCTTAAACTCCACTCGCTTGGTTTCCGCGGACAACTCCTCTTTTTATCAAATGCCTTTTATCACACAGATCTATCCAGGTTCGGTGCTCCTCTATTCTGTCAGCCACTTTACTCTGGATGAAGGCGTTCCGCAGGGTAGTGTTTTAGGTGTACTACTATTTGCTCTCGGATTTAATGAAATTGTTACCTCTATTCCAGCGGCTGTCAATTTTTCTCTATATGTCGATGCTTAGCCATTTATACATAGCCGGTGCCAGGCTGCCACTTCTCTCGAACGGCACTTCAACTAGCTATTGAGAATATATTTCAAAGTGGGCTAGCTCCCATGGCTTCCATTTTTCTCCCAACCCAAACCTCAGCAGTGCTTTTTAGAAAAAGGGAATCGAAGAACTTGCCACTTCTTCCAGCGAACCTAACGTTATATGGTCGCCCATTCCTTTAACTTCACAGGTCAAATTTCTAGGGCTTATCCTAGACGAGATGACCACTTAAAATATGCACCGCATATTAAATCACCTAAAGACAACTTGTCATCGCTCCCTTGACCTGTTACGGTCATCTCGCCTCAAAATCTTGGGGTGCGATCGAAATCCGCTTTTACCGTCTTACGTAGCCCTAATCCGATCGAAACTGGAATATGGCTGTGCAATATATGGTCAGGCTTCCACAACACTGCTACACCCTGTTAGAATCCCATCGCAAAACGAAGCGATCCGTATCTCCACTGGAGCTTTTCGATCGTCCTCCCCAGTGTGAGCCTTGAAAAGTTGAATCCAAAATGTGATGGCCCTCTCCGCTTCGAAGAGAATACAATCATCGTTGTACAAGTTAATCTTCGTTTTCAAACCACAATACCGTCTGCCTCTGACACCGCTTCTGCAGGAGATACCTAAGAATCCTAATTACTGGCCATTTGCAAAGACGGTTCATAACATCTTTAATTTCCTCAACATACCTTTTCAAAACGGTGCTGCCTTTCTTTTTGACGAAGGGTACAACACCTTTGGCTATTTCCCCTCTCCTACCATTTGCTTGGCTCTGACATCTCTTCAAATCTAGCCATCCTGCTGCCCGCCCTGTTAAAAGCATCATTTCTGTTTCATTCCGCAGTTCACGATGAATTTACTCCAGTGTTCACTGACGGCTCTAAAATAGGGGAACAGTGTGGGCGCTTTGACTGCTGTCTTTCGCTGACCGCAACCTCTCCATACGCCTTCCCCTTTTATGCTTCAATTTTTACAGCGGAGTTAACGGCTATAATGGATTGCCCTTTCCTTCGAATTCTAATCTCTTTAACCAATGATCACTCATGATGTCCGTTTATTCAGATTTCGCTTACGCGCTACAAGCGCTTAAAACCCCTTTATTCTAAAACGAAATGGTATCAGCTGTACAACAATTTCTTCGATGAAGAGAACTGTTTCTCCCACCACTCCCGTAGAAACATAAATTCCATTTTAAATGTTGGACTCCTCTCATCGTAGGGGTAACTGGCTAATGAAAATCGCTTGAAGAGAGGCCAAATGGCCGCCTCCTCTTTTCGGAGTTGTTCCAGGTACTTCCGGAATGCCATTCGCAAGGCCGCCTCCCATCAACTTATTACTATCCTGCTCTCCGACGGGGCTTTCGATCTTGTTCGGCAAGAGTGCTGGGAGTGATCGGCGGGGAAAGAAACTCAGAAACATAAAGCCGAACATCGGTGCGTGGTCTTCCTCCCACAAGACGAAAGCGCTTACATGAGGTTATACTTGCACGCCTTCCGTATTGGCCACACCTATATCACTCACAGTCACTATATGCACGAGACCCTCCTCCCATTTGCAAATTTTGCCGTCGCCACAACCCGCAATCTGTTCACCATATCTTCAATGATTGTTCCCATCTGGACCTATTCGCTGTCGTTATTTTCTACTTAACGGTCCATAACACCTTTCTAAAAGATTATCCCATATCTTTATCTGAATCTTCCACTTTAGCATTAACACTATTTTCTTGTATCTTCAAAGAAGTGAATATTCTTTAATAGCATTTGATTTGTTTTATGTAATCTTAAGACTATTAACAATGCAAGGATAAAATTTATTTAGTTTTTATTTATTTTGAACTGACTGATATTTCATTTCACCAATCAATCTTTCTTTGGACATTTGAAACATAATATATGACGGGCCCTCCATGCTGCTGATTTTTTCAGCCAGTGTGGCCGCTTCATTGTGAGCCGTGGTGGGTCCTGTACACTAACTCAAAAAAAATATATATAATATATATATATATATATTTTATATTATATATATATATATATATATATATATATATATATTATATATAATATATTATATATATATATATAATATATATATATATATATAATATCTTCTTTCTTTCTCACCTTCCTCTTTGCCGCCAAGATTGGGGGGTAAGGTTGCTGTACAAAGCATCGGAAAAAGAAAAAGCAGTAGGAGAACATGACAAACGTCGAAAGAAGCCCAGCCTTACGCCCCCTTCTGTACCATTAATTAGTGAGAGCTCGTCACCGACAGAAAATCCACACCCTAGAGCATCATGGGACGCGACGGACCCTCACTATGTTTTTCTCGTCAATGTAAGGGTTCATCCCCTGGCGCCAGGTGGGCCACAACCAATGCCCCCATACAAACCCCCGCCATTCTCTCCTATCATGCACCTATTTATTCTCGCCTCTGCCAACTCACATTTTTCTCTCTTTCAGACATTCGTTCACCGACTCAATCCACTTTCCTTCGGTCTCCCAGCCGGTCGGTTCCCAACACACTCTCCCACTATAACATCCGCTTAACCAAAACGCGACTTTATCATCCTTTCCACATGACAAACCATCTCAACATACTTTCATTTATTCCCTCATTTACCCTTTCTTCACACCACACCATTCTCTAATACGTTCATTCCTCACTTTTATTAATTCTTTTCACACCTGGCATGCCCCTAAGATTGTCCATCTGAACACATTGAACTTAGATCTATACCTTCTTATTCCAGACCATAAGTCTCACTACATACATTAACACGGTAACAACATACCCTCATGTAAAACCCTAGCACACTCAAGACTTAGTCCCTTTACATTCACCAACGATTTTAATTGCACCAGCCACCTTCCTGCCATTCACAACTTTCCTACTACACTCTGCATCATCCCCTTTCCTTCTCGTCCAACACATACCCTAAAATATTTAACTCCAGACACTTGCTCAGTGCTCATCATCTACTACATAACTTCACAGCTGAGGACTGTCTCACTCACAACCATAAACTTCTCTTATCTACGTTTACTTTCAAACCCCTGCCTTTTACATACCTGCAACATCTCTCCACATCCTCGTCAAACTCTCTTTCAGACTCGCCACATCACAGAACCAAATAATCCGCATACAATAG
>JABUQX010108609.1:37500-44957 GCA_015478945.1 Trachelipus rathkii | reverse complement strand
ATTATATATATATATATATATATAATATATATTAATATATTATATATATTATATGTATATATTTGTGATATGAATACATATTTAAATTATATATTAATAAATGAGAAAGTTTTGTTTTATATATATATTGTAATATTATATATATTACTATATATGTATATTATATATATATTAGTATATATATTATATATATTATATATATATACTATATAATAGTATAATATATATATATATATATATTATAATATGTATATATATATATATATATATATATATATTATATATATATATAGATTATCATATATATATATATATATATTATATAATATATATAATATATATATATATAAGTATATATAGATGAAGTGTATGATTCATAAAAAGGAAGGAAAACAATTATAAGCCTTAATTAAAAAAATATAATCTTTAAAAAAAATTTGCATTTTTGTGCCGCCAAATTTATCATTGGATCCTGCAAACCCTCCGTAATGAAACTGATCGACGATGAAATGTTCCTTATCTCTTCTTACAGTCATTTTCCAGGTGATTTATATTCATTTTTAGTTTTTATCGTTCATTTCTATTTTTTTATCATTCATTTATAGTGTTTATAATTCAATACCAGGCTTTTTTCATTCCTCATCAATATGCACCATTCATTACTAGTATGAAAAATTCAATTCTAGTGTATGTACTTTTCATTACCAGTGTGCACCATTCGTTACCATTATGCACCATTCATTACCAGTAATTATGATTCATAGCCAATATTTATCATTTATTCCCCCATTTTCCCTTTATCAGTGTTTAATATTCATTAGTAGTATGTACACTTCATTTCCAGTATTTATCATTCAATCCTAGTTTGAGCTATTTACTACTGTAGTATATGATTCGTTACTTTATGTACCATTCCTGCTTCATAACCAATATTTATTTTTTATTACCAGTTTGTCCTATTCAATACCAGTATTATCAGTTTTAACCTTTTATTATCATTTGTCATCTATTACTAGTTTTTACAATTAGTTCCTAAATATGTCGCTTACGCCCTTGTTGCGATTTCCGAGCAGCGAAGATTAGGCTTAAGACGAGTTCGGACCAATCGCCCAGGTATGCGAAGCGCGAGAGCGCGCGCGCACACACACACACATTATTATTATTATTATTATTATTATTATTATTATTTTTATTATTATTATTAGTATATTTTAGTATTATAATCATATTTGTTTTTATTATTTATTATTATTACGCGAAGAATCGATTCGAATCGGAATCGATTCTGTGACGAATCAGGACTGTGGAATCTTTTTACGCAACTCCGACTCTGTTATTCCGCCGCGCGTTCCTTCTTCGCATCCAGTTCTGATTCCGACTCCGAACGCCAGCCTGCCTCCGACTCCGAAACTTATTCGGTATCGTGCTAAAAATTTTGGACAGGTGGTTAATGGTGACGTAACCTCATCGTTAACGAGGTTACATGATGTTGAGCACACCAGGGGGGATGCTGGCCCCTCAAACATGAATATTGACGAGAAAGCTGAAAAACTCGGTGATTACAATCTTATTTATGGTACTCACATCATATATGGGTTAAATAGCAGTGCACACCCAAAAAAAAATATTGATATAGAAAATATTGATATAGAACGACGAAACTTGGTATACGTCTTTCTTATGATGTATCCTCGATACAGAAAATAAAAAAAAAATAAAAAAAATTAAAAATTAAAAAAAATTAAAAAAAATTTATTAAAATTTTTTTTTTTTTAAAATTAAAAAAAATTAAAAAAAAAAAAAAAATTTAAATTTTAGAAATTTTTAAAAAAAAAATTTAAAAATTTAAAAAATTTAAAAATTTAAAAATTTTTTTTAAAAAAATTAAAAAATAAATTAAAAAAAAAAATTAGTACTAGATTAAATTAAAATTAATAGTACTAGTTACTGGTATGTCCCATTCATTACCAGCATTTACCATTCTATGACAGTATGCACAACATAGTATGTAGCATTCATTACATTAATTATTATTAACACGTATTATTTAACACAAGTAACTATGGTTTAGAAAATAGAAAATATAATTGTTGTCACTTTTGTCTTCGAGCAACAAAGAAAATTTGTGGGAAAACGAAAAGATCCGAGTGATGTATCGGATATTTCACTTCTACATATTGTATATATTGATACGAATGCCGTTGTGGATGAAAGTGCAGATGTAAACCCAAATTTAACTTTTATGTTTCTGTGTCATTTATCAGACCTATTAATTATTATTATTATTATTATTATTATTATTATTATTATTATTATTATTATTATTATTATTATTATTATTATTATTATTATTATTATTATTATTATTATTATTATTATTATTATTATTATTATTTATTATTATTATTATTATTTACTTGCCAATTTTCTCACTTTTAATTTAACAGGAGAGTATCTTTGTTTATTTTGTGACATCATCCAGAGATATGTTTATTAAGTTCTAGAAATAATCGCAAAAATAGAAAGCGTTTTGATTATGAAATAATTCAAATTCCGCTTGTCGAGATATGTCAGTCTTTGATCTATTGGTTCAATTTCAAAATTTGCTTCCCCATCTTTGGCGCGGATATTTTGTGGTCCATCAGCATTTTCCATTCAGAGAGAACATAAATTGCATATCTTCGCTTTTGTCTCCAACAGTATACGACCCACAATTTGTTCGAATCTTGTCTTGAAGTTTCGACAACACGGAATAAACCGTACGAAATTAGGAAAAAAAATCAAATTGTCAGTCGTTGAAAGCGATCACACGTCCATTTCCTTATTTTTGCCGGCGAAAAAAATGAGATTAGTTCCATTTTGTGTTCGACTTTGTTCCGATAAAACTTGTGAACGAAATGTGAAGTAACAAAAAGTGTTTTCGAGAATTTTCATTTCAGATGTTTGTTATAGAATAATTAGTAATTTTAGCATTACGAAAGCTCTAAAAAATGTAAATTACGACTCTGATATGAAATCTGACGTTAGGAAGAAAGGTGGGCGGAGTTTTATAATCTCAACTCTTCCTAAAAATTATAACTCGAGTTCTATATATTCCCATAATTATTCTGTCAATCTTGTGACTTTTCCAAATTTTATAAGATATCTAGACGAGTATTAGTATGGATTAATAAATATGTAAGTATGTATATATGAAATATGTTATAGTATGTATGAATGAGGAATTTGGGAGATGAGACAGAAAGATCTTCCAAGAATTTCTTGAATCTTTTTGATAACAAATTACTCTTCAAGGCTAATGTCGAATATTTTATTTATCTCACATTATGTCTGAATATATATATATATATATATATATATTATATATATATAATATATATATATATATATATAATATTATATAATATATATATATATATATATATATATTACCAATATAAAATAATATATATAATATGTATATAATTATATATATAATATATATATCTTTTGATATATATATTTATATTCATTTAATAAATTATATATATTTTATATATATATATAATATATATATATAAATATATATATATATATATATATATATATATATATATAGTAATATATATATGATATATTATATAGTATTATATATATATATATATTATTATATAATATACAGTTAATTATTATATATATATATATTATATTATATTAAGATATAATAATATATATATATATATATTAATATATATATTATAATATATATATATATATATATTAATATATATATATATATATATATAATATATATATAATATATATATTTAGGTACTTTATTATTAACCAGGGGGAAAAAAAAATTTAAAACTTTGTAAAGTTGGTAAAACTGAAAAATGCATTTTATGATCTTAGGGAAAAAGAAATAGAGATTTTATTATATTTTAAATTAAAATTGTGAATTTCATAAAGTCAATTTTGTGTACTTTTATTATCTGTCTATGAGATTTTAAAATTATTTTTTCATTAGATATTTATTGAAGTTAAATGAAAATTTAAAACATACCATAGGACTAGATGCACGCATGGTGGGCGTGCTTGCCATGGCAGGACGCTCGCTCCAAAATTCGCGCAGTGCGCGGAACTGTGGCGCGTAACAACTTACTCGCGCTTGCGCGCGGGCAAGTTGGTAAATATATATATAAATGTAAATATAATTGTAGACATTCCCGTGCTATAGATTAAACTTAATACATTTTCTTTTTATTTAATGCGAAAATTTAGAAAATTCGTGGAAAAAATCCCTCAAATAGAAATCAATTCTGAGACTGATGATAGCTATTACCAACATTCCCCTACTATTTTAATTTGCCATGGTTTAATAAAGGACTTATTTGGTATATATATAAATATAATATACTTATATATATATAATAATTATATATATATATATATATATACTATATATATATTATACTTATATATATAATATATATATAGTGAAAAAATACCTGTGTACGTGCTTTATTTCCCTTTTTCAGAGGGTAAACCTGGGGGAGCTACAGGAAATCAAACTTAGGCCCAGATATCCCAAACCAGCTCCACCAACGTGTTCGCAGTCGAGTTTTTAATTTCTCTCCCCAGGGTAGATAAAACTCAACTGCTACCGGAGGATTGAACCGCGTCCTCCTCGTATGAGAGGCGGCGACTCAAACTCCTGCGCCACGAGGCGTTTCTTTTATATATGTATATATTATAGATATATATATATATAATATATATATATATATATATATATATATATATATATATATTAATTATATATATTATATATATACTATTATTATAATTATATATATATACTTGTTGGTGTGTGTGTGTGTTTGTGTGTGGTGTGTATGTGGTGTGTGTGTGTAGGTGTGTGTGTGTGTGTGTGTATTTAGCATAAATATATTATTTCTGGAGAATTAATCATCGTTTTATCTCTGAAAAAAAGGAAATCAAATACTAAAAAGTGTGTTAGAAAAATAGATAAAAATGTTAAAAATCTTTAATTTTCCAATTGTTGACTTTTGGCTCACCCTGTATACAAATCATTCTTTTTCTCTTAATTAAAAAATGAAAAATTTGTGATAAATAATTTTCCTCGTTGGAAAAAAAATTAATTAAGAAATTCCAATAAAAATTCTTCAAAGTCATTCTTTATTTCGACATTCTTTGAATATTAATAAACTAATGTTATGGAAATCAGAATAATCTTGACTATTATGTCAGTAACATTATATATATATATATATACTTATATTATATATATTATATATATTATATATATATATATATATATAAATATATATTATATTATATATAATATAATATATAATATATATGTGTGTGTGTGTGTGGTGTGTGTGTTTGTGTGTGTGTGTTGTGGTGTGTGTGTGTGATGGTGTGTGTGTGTGTGTTGTGTGTGTGTTGTGTGTGTTGTGTGTGGTGTGTGTGTGTGTGTGTGTGTGTGTGTGTGTGTGTGTGTGTAGTGTGTGTGTGTGGGTGTTGTGGTGTGTGTGTGCGTGTGTGTGTGTGTTTGTTGTGTAAGCCTGCTCCTCGCGGGTATGGCCTTATTCGAAAAGGGGAACTTTGTAGAATGTTTGAGGAATCGAGAGCGCTTCTTCAAGCACATGAGTGACTCGCTTTACCTTCACTCCACGAGTAGTTTAGTTGATAATTCAAAGTTATTAGAACAAATGCTTTTACGTCACATAAAATAATTTCTTTAATTTATTCTGTTTTTATGACAATAACAAAAGCAAAAACTGTAATATTTATTGTATTAAAAGGAGCAAAACTAATACTAAATTAACTAATACTAATATAACTGATGTGCTAATATTGCAAAGTATTATACAAATATAACTAATATAACAATGCTAATATAACTAATACAGCAATACTAATATAACAATACACTGAATACAAACTAACCCCCAATGATATATAATATATATATATATATATATATATATATATATATATTTATAATATATATATATATATATATATATATTATATATATATATATATATATATATATATATATTATAATACTATTACAGTGAATACAACTAATACCAATACATATAATAATAATATATCTAATACTACTAGTATTACAATTAATTCAACTAATATTAATAAAAGTTCTATTGTTTGAGCTGCAATATTATTATTGTTCCACATTTAACATTTAAATTCCATTTTTTAAATATTTTTTCTCCATTTCTAACTTTTTGAGGAGACAATTAGAATTTTCGCTTAGAAAAGACCTTTAAGCCGACGACGTAATTGGTCCCTCTTATGTCACTCCACTTTTTAATTAAAATACGCGGTGAGAGGACGCGCTGAATATTAAGTCGCTCTCGGAGGTGTTAACCGCAGACAATTCAGAATTTTTACATTTTACAAATGCACGATTTTAGAATAACTTTTTGGTACATGTATTTATTTATACAATAGAAAGAATGTATTTGGTTGCACATACATCTACCATACTATATATATATATATATATATATATATATATTATATATATTATATAATATTATATAATATATAGTATATATAATACTATATATATATTATATTATTATATATATATTATATATCATATATATAATAATATATATATATATGACTGGAATGCCTTTATAAATAAGGGCATTCCAGTCAAATAAATAATAGATAAATAGAGTTGGAAATCTATGATTTGTCAAAATATATATATATATATATACCTTATCATAATACGCTTTTAAAAATATATATATAATACATATAATATATATATTATTACTTAATATATATATATATATATATATATATATATATATACATGTATATATAATAGTTAATTCAATTTGAATTTAAATTTGCTTTTCTTTAAGGATTCACTTTAATAATTCGTAAATTAATTTTGTTTTGAAAAGTTTTTTTTTGTTCGTAGAACATGATTCAAAAGCAGAAAGAGATTCATTTCCTGGTTAGATTTGTTCTGACGTCACAAATCAATAAGGAAATATATTAATAGAAATAAATTTATTGAATATTTTTCTTAAAAAAAAAAAGAAGAAAAAATGAGTTTTTCCAGAAACTACAGAACGTTTTTTTTTTTTATTTCTTTGAACTTACATTGAAACTGCTTTACATCTACTTAAAGAAATCATTAAAAAAAACATTAAATCTAAAATTTTATTTTAAAAGTTATAGAATATTATTAAAATAAATAAAAATAAAATTGAAAATATATTTTTTTTAAACTTAATTTGAGTCACAAGTTTTTCAAATTTCTTTAACTGATTGATTATTTTGAAGAGTAACAAAACTCTATTCAAAAATTTTAAGAAATGTGGAAAGAATTTATATATATTTCCTTAACTTTTCGTAGTAAAGTAATATATATAAAGAATGCAATATTTTTTCTTCCC
>JABUQX010108609.1:27500-30000 GCA_015478945.1 Trachelipus rathkii | reverse complement strand
AGAGAGTGGAGGGTGCCTTGCTTATTGTATGCGAATGATTTGGTTTCGTATGGGGAATCTGAAGAGAGTTTGAGAGGATTGTTGGAGTAAGGGTTTGGCAGGGTGTGTAAAAGGAGGGGTTTGAAAGTAAATTTAGATAAGAGTAAGATTATGGTAGTGAGTGCGGAGAACTCGCGGTGTGAAGCTATGTTAGATGGCGAGCAACTGCAATAAGTATCTGAGTTTAAATATTTAGGAAATATGTTGGGTGAAAAGGGAACGGATGATACAGAGTGTAGTAGGAAAGTTGTGAATGGTAGGAAGGAGGTTTGTGCAATTAAATTCTTGGTGGATGTAAAGGGACTAAGTCTTGAGTGCGCTAGGGTTTTGGATGAGGGTATATTGCTACCTGTGTTAATGTATAGTAGTAAAACTATGGTATGAAATAAGAGGTATAGAACTAATGTATAATCTGTTCAGATGGACAATCTTAGGGGCGTGTTAGGTATGAGAAGAATTAATAAAATGAGGAATGAACGCATTAGGAAGTTGTGTGGTGTGAAGAAAGGCGTAAATGAGAGAATAAACGAGAGTACATTGAGATGGTTTGGTCATATAGAAAGGATGGATGATAGTTGGTTTGTTAAGTGGTGAGTGTGCTGGGAATCGACCAGCTGGGAGATCGAAGAAAAAGTGGAATGAGTCGGTAAGGAATGTCTGAAGAAAGGAGTGTGAGTTTGGCAGAGGCGAGAAAAAAAGTGCATATATATATATATTATATATATATGATATAATATATATATATTATATAATACTAATATATATATATATATTATATATATATTATAATTATATATATATATATATATATTTTGCCAAGACGAGATAATTGGTCATAACTGTACCATTGGCAAATTACATGAGAGCTCTGGATTACTCGTATTTCACGAAGTCAAACAACAAAACATGTTTTCGACGGGAGACAAAAACGCTTGGCAGGAAACGGCCCTTTCATCGACGTGTAATTGAATAAGGGACTCCGAACAGCTATATTCAAGTATTACCATTAGTAGCCAATTAGGGACCCTCCTTCAGAGGAATGTTTTTTATTTGAGGAAATTACACTCTTTTGTTGAGTGCCCAAATGGGAAACATTTTGTCTCTGTTGTTGTTGTTGTTGGTTGTTGTTGTTGTTGTTAAGTTGTTGTTGTTGTTAGTTGTTGTTGTTGTTAAGTTGTTGTTGTTAGCATTGTCTTTGTTATTGTAGTTGTTGTTGTAGTTGACGTTGTTGGTTTTGTTGTTGTCATTGCCGTTGTTTTTTTTTAAACAAGAAATAAAGGGGGGACCAAATAAGCCCTCTACAATAATAATAATTAATCAAAAGTATGGTAAATACTTCAGCGCATAGTTATATATATATATATATATATATATATATATATATATGATATATATATATATATATATATATATATATATATATAAAAATATATAAAAATATATTATATATTATTATGTATATATATATATTAGTTATATATATATATATATATATATATACATATATATATATATATATATTATTAATATTATTATTATTATTATTATTATAATAAACATAACTCAAAAATTATATATATATGTTATTAAAGTATATACATATATATATATATATATATATATATATATTATATATTTTATTATTATTATTATTATTATTATTATATTTATTATGTATATATAGTATTTAAACATATTAGTTATTATATATATATGTTGCATATATATTATTATTATTATTATTATTATTATTATTATATATATATATATATGTAAAGATATATATATATATATATATATTATTATTATTATTATTATTATTATTATTATTATTATTATTATTATATATATATATACATATATATATATATATATATATATGTATATAAATATATATATATTTATATATATTATATATATTTATATATGTTAGTATATATATTATATATATATATATATATATTATATATATATATAAATACATATATATATATATATGTTATGTATATGTTTATTATTATATATTATACATTATTATTATTATTATTATTATTATTATATAGATATATATATATATATATATAAATATATATATATATATATTATATATATATATATATATTATTACATATACATATATATATGTTAGATATATATTATATTATATTATGTTATTATATATATTTATATATATATAGTTATTATATGCTATTATTATTTATTATTATTATTATATAGAAGATATAATATACAATATATATAGTTATGAGAGTACATAATATGTTAGTTATACATTCATATTATTAATATTATTATTAATAGATATTACATATACATATATATATTATTACATATTATTATATACATAATATATTACATATATATATATATATATATATATATATATATATATGTATGTATATAGTTGTATCAAACAGCCATCTAGAGTGGGTATTAGTAC
>JABUQX010108609.1:20000-22500 GCA_015478945.1 Trachelipus rathkii | reverse complement strand
TATATATATATATATATATATATATATATATATATATATATATATATATATATATATATATATATATATATATATATATATATATATATATATATATATATATATAGTAAATCAAATGTCCCAAATGGTTTTGAGATTTATAGAGTACGAATAGATTGTTGCGAATAAATGTCCCAAAAGTACTCATTTTTGGGATTTATTGTTTTTGGGGTAAAACTAACGAATACCCAAAGGTAGACCGCATTGATACCAGTGAGCCTGGGGGGCCCTCGGCCTCTAGGTGGACTATGGGACTAATCCCCCCTCCGGGATAGCCTCCGAACCCCAGCTTTTGGCCCGGTGTCGCGGGGCCCTCCTGACCATCCCCTCCGGTATGAAACGTCCCGGTCCCAGATACGTATTCGAGAGATCCCCAAAAGGGTAATATCTATATATATATATATATATATTATATATGGTATAGTATATATATATATATATATATATATATATATATATATATAGTATAATTATAGACATATATAGAAAGATATATCAAAGCAAGATATAAAAATTAAGATTACCAACGTGTGTCTAAAATTTTTGTAATGGTTTCAAAAAATTTTTTTTCAAAACTTTGATCTCTCAATATAATTTTTTGAGAAATTTAAATTTTTTTGCTTAAATAACATTGCATCCCTTTACAATAAAAGTTATATTTCTGTCCTTGTTTAGTTAATTCACATCGAATATCACAGTGTATACATGTTTTTGTTTCTACGATTAACTTGTTATATTGTAGAAAGGCCAATAAAGTACTTTCGTCACCAATTAATTCATTTATAGACAAAATTGACATTATAAGTCATTTATACACGCACTTTTATAGACATGTTAACATAAAGACGATACCTTCAAACTAAATCTAATATTATTTAGCATAGTTTATTTATTAAACTGCCATGTTGCTAGTTTCATATATATATTCCCATATATTGCCAGATTTTCAAACACTATGCGAACATACTAATATATATATATATATATATATATATATATATATGTATAGTAGTATAGTATATGGTATTTATATCTAGATAAAAATAAGAGGAAAAAACAAATACAAATATATATATATATATATATATATATATCCCACATATACTTAACATACGCAGTGTGACGTCAGAGATACGCCAGTTACGCAAACTCCCATTCAGAGTATGACGTCACGCATTTCAGCTATACGTATACATACGAACGAAGCTCCGTTTAAAATTACATAAAGGCCCATTTTTGTATTGTCGTAAGAAAATATTACCATTATAACTAATATGTCAAACCATCACGTATACTAATAATGCTCCAATAATCCTCCATCATAAAACTAATACCTAAAAATATAGAATAACGAATATAAATACCAAATGAATGAAAATTTGGGTTTTGAAGAATAAATAAAAGTTTACTGAGAGAGAGAGAGAGAGAGAGAGAGAGAGAGAGAGAGAGAGAGAGAGAGAGAGAGAGAGAGTAAATTTATCAATACATTTTTAAACGAATAACTCGAATAAAAAAAAGAAAAAGAAAATTACATTTGAAAATAATACCTTGAATTTACTACCCCAATATTCACATACCCCCCCATTAATTTCCCCATCCCCCTTTCTTATTCATATCCTATTCGTTTTCAATTTCAACTCTCTTTCCCACTCTTTGCCTCCCTTATATTCCTACCCTTTGCTCCGTTCATTCAGCCCCTGTTTTCCAAATTCTTCCGCCACATGTACCTACCCCCCTTAGACCTTCAAGAAAATTTCGCACCTGTTCAATAAAACGCATTTTTATGGTGAAGTAAAATAATTATTTTTGTTTATCTTTGCTTTGCTTCAGTAAAATACGTTGCTTTCAAATCCTTAATTTCCCTCCGAGGTCTTCTTCAGTGAATTGTCTTTGGGGATTTTGGTGAAGTTTAAAATGAGTTAGCAATATTACTGTATTTTCTTTGTACTACTGTTAAAATTATTTTATACATACATTAAAGCATACATACATACATACAGTATATATCATTATTATTACATACATACATACATACATACATACATACATACAATCAATAATAGATAGGAGCTATTCAACAATATGTTCCCATTGAAAAAAATATAATTAAGAATATTATGCTGATGTAAAATTAACGGAAAAGAATAATTATTTTTAACCGAGAGATACATGCAACATGTGAATTCTATTAGCATACGTATGTATGTTTGTTTGCTATACATTTTACATTATACACTTACAGTAAATGTTCGTATGTTATATATATATATATATATATATATATATATATATAGTATATATAGCATATATATATATATATATATATATATATATATATATATATATATATATATATATATATATATATATATATATATATATATATATATATATATATATATATATATATTAGTGGCCTATAGAGTTTGGATGGTCCGTCATATGTATCTTAAAAACTATT
>JABUQX010108609.1:0-15000 GCA_015478945.1 Trachelipus rathkii | reverse complement strand
CACTATCATTTCTTATAAAAATAACTTAACTTTGTTATTATTGTTCTGTTTTCACTGAATTCCATCCAGTCACGTGATTTTCAAATTTGATTACGTTTGTGGGGATGGTAGAAGGGTTTGGACGATTGACTTTCCGAAATAGATTCGGGAAAGGGACGGTTAAGAATTTTGCCGTAGCGAAGTCGAATAATAAGGATATTCTACTCCAAAATTAGAATGATTCCAAAATTAGAACTCCACAATAAAGATGTGCACTGGTAGTCCAGCAACGGGAATCGGCAATCAACTAGCCCAGCAACGGGAATCGGCAATCAACTAGCCCAGCAACGGGAATCGGCAATCAACTAGCCCAGCAACGGGACCCTGGGGAAACACAAACAGTGTAAGTTCTTTTCTATTTTCTTAAACTTTGCTTTTATATATTTAACATTTGCTTTACTCATTATTGCTTTTTAACTTAATTTTAATTATTCTTATAAATAGTTTGTTTTGCAGATACTCACCCTATACGGAGGAGTCCGACTGCGAGGGGTCTTTATGAATAAACACTGGGGGATAAGGAAGTTCAGCCACGAAGTAACTGTAAGCGGTAAGTATTTTTACGTATTTATCTTTATACATTCATGATTTAATAAATTAGTTTAATTGATAAATAACATCACATAACGTCTAATTGGCATTATAATTTCCACTCACCTGTCAACGTCTTTTTTAGAACTTTTAACAGATGATTTCTCAATCCACTGGTGGTGACTTCACCGAATATTAAAGCCTACAGGCTATTTGCTCAATTAGCGTAATTGATTTTGGGGACAACGTAATTTCAAATTTCCATTGATTTGAATTATACATAAATATACTCAGGAACAACAAATGTAAATATTAATACAATAACTAGAACAAATAATTATAAAACATTAGTAACATAAGCCAACTTATAAATCATTTCAATAAATAAAGGGATAAGATAAAAAGTGTTTCAGAATGACTTTCGAATATAATAGACAAAACTTTTTGTATCCAACATGTTCATTCTGAACAAATGAATTCTATTCATGAAAAACAAAAAACATGAGGGGCGTTTCCACTCCCCCTCACATCCCCCCCCACTAAATCTAAACCCCCTCCTCTGGATTTTCAAATTAATTTATTTTATCTATTAATTAATTTAAAGGAAAATTTTTTTTTTTTTTTTTCAGTGATTAGTTCAAAGATTTCCAGTAAAGGAGGTGAGATCAGAAAGAGTGGAAGGTTCATGAGGGTTCTCGAACGTTTATTAATACAACAATGTTATATATATATACTAGATTACATGAATATTTACACTTAATCAAAACATTTTTTATTTTTTTTTTCTTTAGTTAGAATGGGATGATACAGAGTAAGAAGCAAGTCGATTGGCGGTATCTTTTTCATATTTTACAATACGTTCCCATTCTGACGTTACTAATTCTTTATGATAGTCAGATAAGGTTCCCCAATGCATCTGGTCCATGGCCAATCGTACACAGGAAGTAATAATGACAGGAATATTTGGATCTAAAGGGGGCCTAGTCTCAGAATTCTGTGACGAATATAAAGGGGCAGAAAAATTTCTGGTTAAGGTTGGATCAACAGGGAGATTTCCACTTGACGACTGATAAGATCCAGAGACATTGGTCGACCTCATCTGAGAAAATGGGGGATTTGGACTTTGAAAAGGGCGAATAATTTGTGGTTGATGTGCAGCAGAAGTGGAAGGTACTGAAGCATTATCTGGTACCAGATATGGTGTATGCGGCACATATTGGAGACAAGATTCAATGATTTGATCGGTATTGTCAAAGTCATGAATATCCATAAGTTTTCGGGGATTTCTTGGAAAATTTACTCTAGCTGGGATAGGATAATTCCCATGGGATTGATAATTATTATTATATACACGACGGCGAACAATATTAATTGAAAACAAAACACTATATTTCATCATCATGGCTTCTAAAAATCGTTTATTGGGATGTAACCCATCCGGAATTAATGGCGAGTTCATTATCAATGTTAAACTTTTTAAATATTTTTGATGAGGGGTCAAATGAGGGTCTGTTATATTAGTGTTTATCACGTAATGATGATTTAGGATTTCATTGCCCAAAACGACATTTTTGTGGGGCCACAAATACTGAGGGGTAGCTAGCTTTTCAAATTCGTTATTACTATGAATTGAGTGGGCACGCATTTTTTCAGGGGCAAAGATGGGGTCATCGATGCCGTAATTTGCAAATAACTCACCCCAGTCACGGATAAGACGTTTTTTGTTAAAAGAGTACATGTCCTGTACTGGAGGAATTACCAAGGTGACCTTAACATTTGGATTCGCATTTCTAGCAATATTGGTAATATGGGTCATTATATTAGGGATCTCTTTTATCTCAAAATCAGTAACAGGTTCAAATAACGTGAGTTTCCTCCCGTCATTATTTGTCAACTCTTTCCTTTGCCACGCCATGGTGGTCAAGGCCCAAACAATTATATGTTGGGTATCGGGAGTCATTCTCGCTTCAACTCGAGTAACGCACCCAGTTATATGCCGTCCAGGACTGAAGTCTACCTGCACGTTCATACCATATCTTAATTTCAAAAGTTTTTGTTCATTACGGAATAAACTAGCGGCTGAGGCACCCACAATTAAAAAATTCATCCTTACACTTACGTGATACGCACTGCACTTAAACACTAATAACCTTTGTGAATCAGTCACTTTTACTCTTTGACTGGTGGTAAACGAATACGAGTTTTGTTGAATTACCACACAGCTGAAAAACAAATGTTCATTAATATCCTTCTAAAATATTTGACCTATCACTAATTAATTTTCATTATACCAGTGGTCAAATTAGTTTATTGTCTTTTTCCATGATACTTTTTTATAGCAAAATAAAATAAAAAAATAAAAAAATAAATACATAAATAAATAAATAATACTAAAATTAAATAAATTCATAAAATAAGAAATTTTTGGACTGTTTAGGAGGATAATTTATAAAATGGACTGGCTATTGGATACGGTGTACTTTTAATTATTTTGAAAAATAATTTCCAGATTTAATCATCACTTAATATATATAAGTAGTTACTTCCCATTTCCCCCCTTCCCTCCGGTTTCCCAAAACCCAGAGGATAGTAAGAGGCAAGAAAAAGAGAAAGAAAAGAAAACTAGTGAAAGATATGCCAAAGATATTTTAGCGGCATTATATATGTGATGATATAATTGTGATATCTTCAACATCAAAGATTATTCTTTATTTATTATAAGGGGACCAAGTAAAGGAACTAAGATCTCTATATTGAAATGGAATAGACAGGGAAGGTAAATCTATTGGATCAATTGAAATTACTTCGATCTTAGAGCCCACTATATGTAATAATTCTAATTGATTTATATCGGGTAACAGCTCATTATTTTTGAGAGCATCAGTTCCCAACACCAATGCAGAAGGAATGACTAAGAATTTTATATGTTTGGTGATAAACTTAGTTTTGGGGAAATGCAATTTCATTTCAATATAATGGGTGACAGGGACACTGTGATTACGGTGTAGCCCACTAATTTCTTTAAGTCCTAGGGATATTGTTGGATGTAATTCTAAATCTTTTATACAAGTGGCAACGAACTCGCTACTAATCAAACTTACTCCTGCTCCACTGTCGACATAGCAGCCATAGAATGTTTGACTATTAGGGCTAATCGCGACAGGGAAAGTAAACGAGTCAGTTCTTTTTGTATTTAAATTTATTTGGACAGTACGTAATCTATTTTCATATATTGGTACTGTGACTGGGATGGAGCCATTTTTATCCTTCGTTTTTATTTCATAACTATTTTCTACTGTGGAGTTACTTCCAATGCTTAATGGGAAAAAGGGCAATATATCTTGTGCAGATGTGTTTTCTACATCTTGAACGGAAGAGAAATCATTTGACCTGGATTCATTCACCCAGGTATAATTACTAGGAGAATATTGACTCTCATCAATACCACTAGATTCATTTTCATTCTCACTATGAACTCCAGAATTATTATCAATAGAAAGGCAATCACTTACCCTACTACAAGTTACTTCTTTCATATTACAAACATTAGAAACATGAACATCTAGACACGACTGATTTTCATCACTAATAAGTAATTCATTTATGTCTTTCACAATAGGATCAGAGGCATTTAGAACACAATAGCTTTCATAATTATTAACAACTTCATTTGTACCTTGAACACTACTATTAACAGCATTCAAAAGACACAGACTTTCAGTACTACTAGTTAATTCTTTTGACTCTTTTATACTGAGAACAGTTGGAACTGGTAAGTCATTTAATATTGGTTTTTCCGAATTTTTCACTTTTGGTGAGGTAAATTGGGTAATCTTTTCAACAGAGTCATTTATCTCCATGGGGGTAGACTGTTTGATATTCTCCACTGATTTAGGTATTACCATGGGAGACAGGTGGTTGACCGAAGGTTCGGGTCGACAAGGTTTTTCAACAACACCCAGACCTTTACGAGGAGAATGGGCAAAAAGTGAACGTGAACTATTACTGGAAACATAAGTATCATTGACCACATTCTTTTTCGGAACATTATCTAAGCAATTCACTCCAGGATGCAATTTCTTACAAAACAAACAAACCACACTGGAACTACGACTACTCTGAGGGGAAAACAAAGGAGTCGGACGTACTCTGCATTCAGCTATCTTATGACCTTCTTGTTTGCAATAACTACAAATACCGAGGTATTTGTAGCATTCATTTATACTATGGCCCACCTTTATTACAATAATCGCATACTATGTCATACCGATCAACGTTCATACGTGGGACATATGTAAAGTCAGATCTGTAGCAACCAGATGATGATGATGAATAACCATTATTCCATTTATTAAACTTCTTCCCATAATAGTATTTACTATTATCTGTTTTAGGAGAAGAGCTACGTTGGTCTCTAAAGGAATAGTTATAATTCCTACAGTTCTGGTTCAAATTATTACGGGAAGGATATTCAAAATCATTATTACCAATTGGGGTTTCTTTCAAGCTTTCAGCTAGATGATTCAAAAGACTAGTTATGTCATTTATTAACTTTAATTGATATTGAACTTTTATATTAGCTGGATCAGTACACTGTGTGTTCTGATTGGTATACACGGGATCATTATTATATCTGGGGATTCTTGAACAATTAGGAGATTTAGGGGGATTTAATAATCGTTTTATTGGACTTGTGACATCAATATCGTGTCGTTGTAACAGTTTTATCTCTCTATGTCTTTCAGGAGAAGAATAACTGTTGCGGGTATAGTCAACAGCTGGGGAATTATACACATACGTTCCTTGATTGTACATTTTTTGAGTATTTAATTCTAAACTGTTTCTTAATTTATCCAAGGTTGCAAGTGACAACAAGGTGTCAGAAACGTCCATAAGGTTAATAGTCCTTTTGGATCTACAGTGTCTCGGTTATGAGTATCAGCCAATTTTGTTTAATTAATTTCTCAAGGGAAAGCAAAGGTAATTTAATTTATTTAATTTAATTTAATTTTCTCGAATTGCTTAAAATTCTCAACATTCATACAGAAACCATGGGATTACAGAAAATCCTAGAAGCGAAAGCGTGAACCAAGTCACAAACCTACTCAAAAAATGTAACGCGACGGACAAGAACACAAGGTCCCTGTTCGGGCGCCATTTAATGAGGCTATGTAAGGGAGAGCAATTCCAGGATCACCAATATTTGTAGAGATGGCCTAGAAATACGGGTGACCCTTAAACTATGGAATATTGCTACCCTTAGATATATAAATATATATAAATAAATATTTATATAGATATACCGAAAGTTTTAAATATATCGAAATCCTTCAAAAAGTTAATATTTTAAGTTAATGAGTTTATAAGAAAGAATTTTTACAGTCAGTTAACAAATATATGTATTTACCTGACTCAAATTTTTAAGAGAAGCGCAGCAGACGACAACTTCTGACACTCCTCATAACCCGCTAGGCTTTGCCTAAGGGGGTAGATGTCTCTGGAACCTCGATTCGTGTACCACACGTCACACAAATGCAGATTTATCAGAGGTGAACTGGTTCATACGTCTCATATAATATATCACAAGTCAATCACTCAACTATACCACTTGATTTTAAGAAAGGTTGGTGAAATGACACCCTAGTGAATTTTTATACTTTTACTATAGAATTATAACAACTTATACCACAAAGAATTTTACACACTCAAAATTGCATACATACTACAGACCAACCAGGTTTAATGATAAGTAACCGGGGGCCGTATTAATATTAACTAATAGTAGAGTTTTAATACTAAAAAAAAAACAAAGCAATTCGAGCGAGAACGAGGGAGTGGGAACTTTAGAATAATTTAACTTAAGGCTACAAATTTCATTTATATAATAATGACAAAAATACAATTTAGATTATTTCAGGCTATTTCATTTTTGTTATTCATCGCATCATAACATTTCACAGTAACTTATCTGGTTTTTATATGTTCATTTTTGTTTCTCATTTCCACATTATCATATTATCAACACGTATCACAATGAATTTCGTGGGGGACCGAACATTCATTTAAGGTCACGTGAATCTGTTCAACTTAATGAATCGTTTTGGGGGAAATTTTGATCGATCGAGAGATTATAAACTCGGAACTTCGCCGCACGAAGTCGATAATAGTGACGCCCAGAATAAAGAGTTCGGTTTTATATAAAAACTCTGCATAAATTTCCACAATAAAGAACTTTGACTATATTAGCCCGTCAATAAAGATTCCAAAATAAAGACTCCACAATAAAGATGTGCAATGGTAGCCCAGCAACGGGACCCTGGGGAAAATCATGGTGTAAGTTATTTCTTAACATTTACATTTTAATTTGATCAATATTGTTTTTTTAACTTAACCTTAATTATGCTTATAAATAGTTTGCTTGGCAGATACTCACCCTATACGGAAGAGTCCGACTGCGAGGGGTCTTTATGAATTAACACACTGGGGGATAAGGAAGTTCAGCCACGAAGTAACTGGAAACGGTAAGTATTTTTGTGTATTTTTCTTTATACATTCATGATATAATAAATTAGTTTTAATTGATAAATAACATCACGTAACTTCCTTGACATTATAATTTCCACTCACCTGTCAACGTCTTTTTAGAACTTTAACAGATGACTTCTTATTCCACAGGTGGTGACTTCAACGAATATTAAAGCATACGGGCTATTTGCTTAATTTGCTTAATTGATTGTGGGGACAATGTAAATTTCAGATTTCCATTGATTTTAAACATTACATAAAAACTCAGAGTCAACAAATGGAATTATTAATACAATGACTAAAACAAATAAATATAAACACATTAGTAACATAAGTTAACTTATTAATGATTTCAATAAATAAAAGGATAAGATAAAAAGTGTTTCAGAATGACTTTCGAATATATATAACTAATAGACAAAACTTTTTGTATCCAAACATGTTCATTCTGAACAAATGAATTCTAAACTCTATGAAAAACAAAAAAAAACATGAGGGGCGTTTCCACTCCCCCTCACATCCCCCCCCACTAAATCTAAACCCCCTCCTCTGGAATTTTAAATTAATTTATTTTATCCATTTTTAAATCAATTAATTTATTTTTAAACATTGATTAGATTCAAAGATTTCCAGTAAGGAGGTGAGATCAGAAACAGTGGAAGGTTCATGAGGGTTCTCGAACGTTTATTAATACAATAATGTTATATAAATACTAGATTACATGAATATTTAAATAACTATTTAAAATATTTCGAAAACTTTTGAATCATGTCCGTTACCACTTAAATTCATTCTTAGTATCATTTACTGAGGCAATATATAAAAAAAAAAAAAAAAAAAAAAAAAAAAAAAAAAAAAAAAAAAAAAAAAAAAAAAAAAAAAAAAAAAAACAAAACATTTTTTAATAAATATTTTTGAAGGCATGTTCCGCACCACTTAAATTTCCTGTTAGTACATAATACAACAATATATTGAAAAAAAAAAAATCCAAACTGACGAGAATATGGCTGGGATACGCTTTATGCATGTCCTCTAGAAAAATTTTTGTTTTTTTTTTGTTAAAATTTGCAGTTTTTTTTTTTGTTTTTTTTTTTTTTTTTAAACAATCCAGAGTGAAATAAATAATGAATATAAAAGTAAATTACATTATAAATACACATTAAGCAAAGGTTATGTTTTTAATATTTATAGAGGTGTGAAGCTGCTTTAGTATTAAAGTTTCAATTTGATGAATGAATTAGTTCTTAAAAATAGAATAGCATCTGCCAGGTCCTCCTTCATTTTTTCTCTTAGGTGCTGATTTTATAATGCTAAGAGCAAAAAAAGCCGTTCAACGCTAACTTGCTTTTGGATGTAGATCAGAATCAGCAATTGCAGCTTCTTGTACAATGTCTGCGATCACTTATCGATGGCCTCTGCTAATTTAAGCTTCTAAGTTATATCATTTTTTTCACATCTTCTTCAGTGCAGGCAGAGACAGTTTTTTAAAAGTTATGGAATGATTGTGTACAAGGAAATAGGAAAACCTTGAACCTTTTTCTTCGAACCACAGTCAAGCTTTCGACTAAACTCTTCAATACCTAGAAGCTTTTTCATACTCATCTTCTGAGCTTTCTGAAAAATGACTTGAGAAGGTAGTAATAGAGATAGTTGTAGTTTCATCACTTATAATATGTTCAGATGTATTCTTTTCTTCTTGAATTTCTTGCAAACCTTTTAATACAAATGGTCACGTTGCAAAGTGCAGATTTAGCTTTTTTTGTTGATCTTCATTTAATATAAACAGCAGCTAGTATAGAATACCATGTGCAATGAGAGAAATTTTCTGCTTCTTACCATGGAGTCTTTTATTTCCTCAGCATCTTAAATATAGATGGTATACTATGGTTGAAGGTTGAATATTAGAATATAATCCAAATTGAGACATAAGGTGCAGGTTAAAAAAAAAACTTCGAAGTTTGCCATTGCATTTTGTGAAGTGGAGTGAACTTGTTTGAAGCGATTGAAGTCACTCACAGAGTCACAATTCATATCCTTGGTCAGCTCAAAATTTTCTGATTCCCAACTCTACTATCTTGAAAGTTTCCCGACTCCGACCGACCTCTTGAAAATTACCGACTCGCCTCACCTCTTCAAAAATTACCGACTCCGACTCCGACTACCACCCTTTTCAAACTTACCTGACTCCGACTGCCACTCACTTCAAACTATGCGACTCCCCGTCGGCCTCGACTGCCACAAACCCTGCCAACCAACAGTGCTAATAGTCTATAAGACAGGTTTAGTTTCTTCTGATTCTTCTATAACTCTTCTCCCGCGTTTCCTTTAAATCTCTCTAAAGGGATTCTATAATATATCAGCGGTTCCCAACCTTTCTTTCCTTCCGTACCCCTTCATAATGTTTTTTATTTACGAGTACCTTCATACACACAAACTATAATATATAATATATAATATTATATATATTATATAATGTATATATATTATATATATAATATATATATTAGTGATAATAATATATATAGTATATATATATATAAAATATATATATATATATATATAAATATATATTATATATATAATATATATAGTATTATAGTATATCATATATATAGTATTAGGGATGTAACGGCAAGTATCTAGATCGGCTTTTTTACAGGTATCGTATCGGGAAAATTTTTGGTAACGCTCCCATCCCTAATTATATAATGAGTATATATCTATAGTATAATATATACTATATATAGTACTATATATATATATATGATAAGTATAAGTGAGTATATATATATATATATATATATATATATAGTATATATATATATATATAGTATACATATATATATATATAATATATATATATATATATATATATATATATATATTATATATATACTCACTATATATATTATTATATATATATATATATATAATATATATATATATATATATATAATATATATATATTATAATATATTTTTAATCAATATATATATAATATATATATATGTATATATATATATATATATATATATATATATATATATATATATATATATATATATAATATATATATATATATATTATATATATATATATATTATATATATATAGTATATATACATATATATATATATATATAGTATATATATATATATTATTATATATTATATATATATATTATAATATATATATATATATAAATATATATTATATATATATATATATATATATATATATATATATTATATATAGCAATTATATATTAATATATATATTATATATATATATATATCTAATATATATATATATATATATTATATATATAATATATATATATATTATATATATATATATATATATATATATATATACGGACATTTATAAGTGGGTTGACTCCGTTAATTTTAGGTTAGGTTAATTTAGGTTATGTTTGGTGGTTAGGTTAGGTTAGGTTATGTTTAGGTAGGTTAGGTTTAAGTTAGGGTTAGGTTACCCAAAAATTTAATGTATTTACCCTATAAATTATTAAAATAACGATACATTAATTATTGATTTTTGCTCCTGGAGTCAACCACTTATAAATAGCCACATATATATATATTATATATATATTATATATATATATATATATATATATATATATATATATATATATATAGTAATTATTATTATATATATATATATATATATATATATATAGTGTATTATTATATATATACTATATATATAGTTATAAACCACATTACCTGGCTTATGAATTTATGATCAATGTCGATTCATCTTGACATGCAAGGTTTCAAACACAGATGTTAATTAATTTCAATGTGATCCTTGAGATTGCTTCATGGAGCAGTTTTCTAAAATTGGGTTCAAATGACGACAAATATACAATCAAGTCGGGAGCAGCGTGAAACTTGTTACGGTATTTATTTTTTATATATGCATAACATGAAACGCTCTTTCGACAAGTTGTGTGCTCTTAAATGGCAATAAATATTTTATTGCTTTTCACTATGATCTTGGTACTCTTCTCTCACTGTTGCCCAGAACTCAAGGAGATTTCTTTACTTGAATTCAGATTGTAGAGAGGAATCGGTTGAAAGTTCAATCAATTTTTCTTTTTCACAAGCTGATAATTTTTCAGCCTGTTCAAATAATAAATCTCTGAAAGGATTTGAAATCCAGTTATCTTCACTATTTCGCTTGGGAAAATACTGTCTTAATGACATTTTAAGTCCTTTTAAGTGAGCTATAATGCTATTTTTTAGTTCAGTTGACATATTCAACTCGTTCTCAGATAAGAAACTATGAAGTTTCTCGAAAACTGCACACTGGTCTTCAAAGATACAGCATTCCCAAAAGTCCAATTTTTTTTATCATATACTCAATTTTGTCAGATAATTTAAAAATATTTATGGAACTGTTCTGTAATCCTAAGTTAAGTTTATTTATTTCCAAAAAAAATATCAGACAAGTAGGCAAGCTTTTGAAGCCATTGACATTAATGATTTAGAGCCCAACTTAAAATGATGGTCTTAAAAAAAACCTAAACTTCATGTCTCAATTCAAACATCCTTGTTAGCACCTTTCCTCTTGAAAGCCATCTTGCTTCTGTGTGAAAAGTAATGAACTTCATGTCTCAATTCAAATATCCTTAATTGTTAGCACCTTTCCTCTTGAAAGCCATCTTACTTCTGTGTGAAAAAGTAATGTGGTATGAATGTTGTCCATCTTTTCACACAAAGATTTAAATAGTTTGGAGTTTGTTGAACTGCCTTTGATAAATTTAACAATTTTGACTGATTGATCAAGCACCTCTTTCAATGAATCTGGCAGGCGTTTGATCGCTAGATTTTGTCTGTGAATACAGCATTGGCTCCAAGCTACACGGGGACTATTTCTTTGATACGACCGCGTAAGCCTGTATAACAGACAGACATTGATTTTCCACCATCTGTGCATACACCACAGCAATTAACCCAAGCAATATTTTTTTCGCAGAAATATACATATATATACATTATATATATATTATATATATATATATATATAAAGTATATAATATATATATATATAATATAATATATAATGATATATATATATATATATATATATATATATATATATATATATATATATATATATATATATATATATATTTATATATATATATAATATAATATATATATATATTATATCTATACCGTATATATATATTATATATAGTATATATATATATTATGTATATAATATATATTATAATATATAATATATATAAATATATATATATTATATATAATATATTAGTATTATATATATATATTATATATATATATATATAATATGATATATTATATATATATATATATATATACTATATATATATGATATATATATTATATAGGTATTAAGAACAATAATTTAATTTCGTAGATTTTATATTCTATAATATATATATATATATAAAGTATTATATAGTATATATATAATATATATAAAATATATTATATATATATATATATATTAATATATATAGTATATATATATATATTATATATATAATATATATATATATAGATATATATAATATATATATATATATATATATATATATATTTTCTTTCTTTAACATTCTTTTTTTAATTAGCCATGTTTTCGGATGTTTCCGCCATTACCAATATTTTTTTCGTGTAACCCCACATCGACAGCAGGCGAACCCGCGGTGGTACGCGTATCACAGGTGGGAATCCGCTGCCCTAGAAGATGAATTGATACCAGTTCCAATATGGAGCTTGATGCGTGACCCATTCTCTTCTAATGCTTCCTGGCAATTTCCGAGAAAGATGAATGGAAAACTGTTCAATGTAAACGTCGCAAAACGCTCTAAGCGCTCTGGGTCTGTTGGAGGCATGAAGATAGACCAGAGGTCCCCATTTCCAATCAAACTGCCCAATTTCCCCAAAATCACCCGCATGATGAAGTAACTGGAAAATTCGTCAGAATCAGACCTTGCAATTCAATCGAATCCCATATTGGAAATCGATGTCGTAACCCCAATACATTCTCAAAGACAATACCCTTTCGGTTACACCTTCCTTCCCCATTTCCAAGGAAACAACTCTATGTCCCTCCCACCTTTCTGAATCTGCTTGCCAAGCGGATAAAGAGGATTCTGATACTGCTCTCACTAATAAATATGAGCATTACGAATGCTCTTCTATTAACCAACGCAAACCCACATAACTAAGTTGGATTCGTTGAATTCACTTATGCTGCATTCATGTGAATGCTCTTTCACCAAATACATCTGAAAACTCTCCCTAAAGATGTTACAATACACACCTAAAAAATCTCTGGTGTATGACTACCCTTTCCCCCCAGGTTTTGTTCCCCCTCCCGCCGAGACCCACTCTCAACCTTCCCTCCAATCTTGAACTCCCACTGCTAACATTACCGCCCAGTCACATAAAGACAATTGCTCTAATAGACCACCATCATAATATTCATTACTAACCATGACTACTTTCCTTCCATGGAATTGTGTGCTATTAACTCTAATTCGAAGAACTTGTTCAACTAATAAAACATATGTCCTCCAAAGTAGTGTTTATGTTTACAGGAACTTCGACTAATGTCATCGTGACTTCTTTCAACCTTCTGAATATAAATCGCCGTTAACTTCTATTGAGAAAGAGGTGACAATGATAGGGGAGGGGGCAGGATACTTATTCACAAATCATATCCCCTATTCCCGCAGTCCACTCCACACAAAACTTCATCGCAGTAGCGGCAGAATTCACTTGTCCATCGACAGTAACAAATGTTCAATCTACTTAGGCTCCGGAGTGTGAATTTACTATAAGGTCGACTTAGCTGATCTTTTTAAACAGCTCCCTGCTTCCGGTTTGTTTGTACTAGGACTGACTTCACCTCCGCCACCCCTATGGGGTGACTCTGTTCACTTCATCTAAGTCCAGATCTTAAATAGATCTCTAACGCCCCTTTTTCCCTGGGAAATGCCTTAAACAGGATCCCAACCTATGAACGTTTAGATACAACACACTTCTTCTTGTTATGTGATATTTTGATTTTGCTCCCATTCCTTATGGATCGTTTACCTGTCCCACGCTTTGCTTATTTATTCGGCAGCGAATCAATTACCCAATAGCATTAAATGAGCTTGTTCGAAGCCCAATGCAAAAACCAACCTTCCAGCCTGGCGTTATGAACGAGCGGAGTGGCTTTCCTTTTTATCAGGCCCACCAGCTTCCTCCTTCTCTTCAATAAAAGATTGTTCCGGACTGTGATGATGCCTTTTGCGTTCTTCCAGAGAAAGTAAGTATCTCGGCAGAGGAGCTTGGCAATCCCGCAAATCTTCCTCAGGCAGGCGGTTGGCAACCCCTTGGTGGTCCAAGAATGCGCCACAGATAAACCGAGAGAAGAAGAAAACTCTACAGGCAATACAAAAAGACCCGTACCACCCAAACATGATTATTTTTTAAAGCAGCCGCAGCGAGATTTCGGCGAATTAATCGTCAAAACGCGTAAACAATATTTTCGAACTTACATATTCGACTGTTAACTCCACAAATCCACTTCCTTTAGTGTGGAAAGTTTACACAGAAAATATCTCGTCGCTCAATGACTCTCACCCACAGTCTCTTCGTTATGGCCTGAAAATAACTGATACTGATTTCCGCTCGCGGTGGTAGCGGATGAGTTAGGTTATAGCTTTGCTATAGCCATTCGAGTTCATTCCGCTACACTGAAGCCTTTCAAAATCTGAGAACTGACACAGGCACTACCAGAATTTTCAACACCGAAAGGGGGAAGATCATACCTACAACCGTCTTTTACACTTGCAGAGTATCAAACTGAATTGGCAAATAGCAAAGACGGTGC
>JABUQX010108608.1:47500-50000 GCA_015478945.1 Trachelipus rathkii | reverse complement strand
GCTGCCAGAAATGGTTATACCTATGCTAGTAAATATTACGAGGCAGATTATTATTAGGTATATAGAGACATTATATATTATTATTATTACTGATATATTATTAGCATATTACATATTACATATACAGGTATATATATATATATATATATTATTATTATTATTATTATTTATATATATATGTTATTATTACTATTATTACATATTATTATTTATTATTATTACATATACATATTATTATTATTGGTTATTACTATATATATTATTATATTATTATATTATTACATTATTATTATTACATATTATGACATCCAAGAAGCGTTATATAGAATTATTATTACTTACATCCATAGAAACAAACCATATCTTACAATATTACATTATTACAAATTATATATATATATATATATATATATTATATTATATATAAATATATATATATATATTATTATTAAGGTTATTATATATATTATTATATATATATATTATTACATAGTATATATATAGTATATATATATATATTATATATATTATTATTATATATATATATATTATATATATTTATTACATATATATATCCATATATATATACATATTATATATTATGTTGTTATGTTATATATATATATATTGCTATATATATATATATAAAAACACTAGTCGTGATGTATTCTAAACATTTAAATATATTAATATATATATATGCTATTATATTATTAGTATTATTAAGATATTATAACCTTTTTATTAGTTACTCATGTATTTCAAATATAGATTATTCTTACAATCGTTTGGCAAAATTTGGTCCAAACTGTTTACTATCTATAATATAAGAAAAAAAAATTAAAAAAATTACTTTAAGTTTCAAATATCAAAGAAAAAAATTTACTTAAAACAATGAAAATATAAGTAAACGACTGTAGTTATAAATACGTTTAGGTTAACCCTTTTTGAGCAGTGTTACAGGTGTATATAGCAGTTATATATATATATATATATATATATATATATATATATATATATATATATATATATATATATATATATATATATATATATATATATATATATATATATATATATAATGTACGAAATAACCAACCAGTTTACATCTGGTAAGTTGTTGCTTATGTACCTGTGGGTCCTGTCATTTGTTTTTAGTTACCCTTAAATACTAATAATTAAGTTAAACTTTATATTTATTGTTCTATTTTTTAGATGCCGCATTTGAGTTTTGGAGGCGACGTCTTATATTTCTAAATTTAGTCCAGTTTTTGCAAATGGTACGAGTTAATTTTATTTGATTGTTTCAAATATGTCCAAATTTGTAATTTTTAAGATTTCTATTATTTATTGTTTAAGACTGTTTTTGATTTTGATATTTGTTAATGTTTATTATTATATTTATAGTTCTTTCACCTGATGATGGAAATAGAGTTTCCGAAACGTTGTGTTATTTTGATTAAAGATTTTCATGTGGAGGGCTCTGGTATTGCTTTTCCTGATTAAGATATATATATATATATATATATATATATATATATATATATATATATATATATATATATATATATATATATATATTTTATATATATTATATATATATGTTATATATATATATAGTTATATCTATTATATATATATATATATATATATATATTGTAAATAAAAATATTTTAAATCTTTAAAAATAAAAATAAATGTTACTTTTATTTAACATTTACAATCAAAATTTTCAGGACTTTAAATGTAATGAATATACTTGTATTAATTATTATTATTATGATTATTATTATTATTATTATTATTACAGTTGAAATAATATTGTGGTAGTCATAATAAATATTTGCAAATGTAAATAGATTAACTAATAACTAATAAAACATGCAAAAAAAAAAAACTTTTATTAGTTACTTATGTAATTCAAATATAGATTATTCCTACATTTTGCAAAATAAGGTCCAAATATTTAATAATTATAATATAAGAAAAATTTAAAAAATAACTTAAGTTTCAAATATCAAAGAAAATTTACTTAAAAAATAAAAATATAAGTAAACAACAGTGCTTAATTTCACTCTATATCAACTTTTTGACGAGGCCTAAAGCCTGGAGAAACTTATATATAATAATATAATGGAGAAATATAATAATAATAATAATAATAATAATAATAATAATAATAATAATAATAATAATAATAATAATAATAATAATAATAATAATAACACTGAGGAACAAATATTTGTCGACTTGTATTTAAGACTTGTTACTTATGTAGTTTTTTTGTGCTGAATCCCAAAACTATATTGGTGTTTGTCTATAAGGTCCAGGTTTCCCTCCATTCTCTTGAAAACTAAAAAATGTAAAAAAATATTTTTTTTTACCATTTCATAAAGGAAAAACCGTTATATCTTTTTTGTTATCTGTCCTATTAATTTTAAATTTTCACAGCATATATATTTGAGCAAGATACACATATTTTATTTACATTATCTGTTTG
>JABUQX010108608.1:30000-32500 GCA_015478945.1 Trachelipus rathkii | reverse complement strand
TATTATTATATATATATATATATATATATATATATATAACAATAACAATACACACAATACACACACACACACACAAAAATAATAATAATAATAATAATAATAATAATAATAATAATAATAATAATAATAATAATAATAATAATAATAATAATAATATAATAAGAAGATGAGTCATAAGTCGTACAACAAGTCCATGTGCCTCGTCCACACACTCGGACTTGTCCGCGGACAAGTCAAAGACGAAGCTCCTCCGCATCAACTTTTAAAAGACGACACACCGACTTGTCCAAATCGAAAAAGTTGTACAACTTTCCCCGTCCACACGTGCAAACTTGTCCGCGGACAAGTCGTTCCTCAAGTCCGCTCGTGTGGACCGGGCTTTAGCCACGAAAAACGTCACATAAATTTTTAAATCCATCTCCTTCCTTATCCATGGCCTTCACAAAATTCTTCATCAATCCAAGTTTAATATGTAATGGTGGTAAAATAACTCGCTTAGGATCTACAAGGGGCTTATACTTAACATTCTCATCTAATGCATGTTATGTGTGGGGCCCATGGCCATGGCCATGGGCCCATGGTCAAACAACGCACACTTAAAATAATGTTTATAAGCCGTTTTAAACAATTGAGTGATTGGTTTCCGTTGACTTTTCGTAGTATATTCTCCACATACGTAGCAAAAGACATTCGGAGAATTTATACAAACACGTTTGGTACTCATACTTTTTAACCCTAGAGTGATCCAATGTCAAATCTGTAACTAGAACGATCTTCTGGGGTGTGCGGCACCCCTATTTTTAAAATATTAATTAAAAATAATTAAATACTTCAAAAAGTATAAAAAGGTAAATATAAACTCAATTTCATTCCTTTTTAATAGTTTTAATGAGTTTTTGAATATAAAAATATGGAAATTACCTTTAAATTTTTAATTCAAAAAAAGGATGTAAAAAAAATAAAATTTTTCTATAGGTGATTGAAAAAAAATAAATAAAAATAAATTTTCTTTAGAAATTATAAATTTTTTTATCCAGTATTTCAGCCATAAGGTTCTTCTACAATTTCCGCCATCTTCCCGAAAAAATGGACCTAGCAATCTGAAAAATTTATTTATGTATATATAGGTAAAAATTTGGAAACGTAAAAACTATCAATTTTTCAAAAAATATATATTTTCTATTTATTTTTGTATTTTTACTTTTGTTCAAATAATTTTTCTTGTACTAAAAGACATGCTGAGTCCGAATATCGGATTTGATTTACAGATATATCGATATATCGATAAATTGATATATCGATGTATCGATATATCGATATATCTGTAAATCAAATCAGATATTCAGATTCAACAAGACATGCTGAGTCCGAATATTGGATTTGATTTACAGATATATCGATATATCGATGAATCGATATATCGATAAATCGATATATCTGTAAATCAAGTAAAATATTGATTATCGATGTATTGATATATCGATATATCTGTAAATCAAATCAGATATTCAGATTCAACAAGACATGCTGCGTCCGAATATTGGATTTGATTTACAGATATATCGATATATCGATAAATCGATATATCGATTTATCGATATATCTGTAAATCAAGTAAAATATTCGGACTCAGCATTTCTTGTAGTTCTAGAATCAAAATTTGAATATATATATATATATATATATATATATATATATATATATATATATATAATATATATATATTCTATTATATTTTTTTATATATATATAAAAAAAAAATATATATATATATATATATATATATATATATATATATATATATATATATATATATATATATATATATATATATATATATATATATCTGCAGTTATCATATATTATAAAAGAATGATCTCTGCAAACACGTCTATTTCAGTGAAGGCACCTCATCTGCGGTTTTCTGTCAGATTTACGAGGACACAATTCGCATCTTTTTTGGGTTGTTTTTCCTCCTCTAACTTGTTGCTGATTCGGTGCCTCTTCCTGAGCAGGATTCGGTGCCTCTGGCTGAGCAGGAATCGGTGCCCTTCTTTCATCTCCAGGTTCCGGAAAACAGCATGTTATAACATTTTTTACAGATCTCTTTAGATTTGGAATTGCTAATCTTTCTCTAGCTTTTGTTCTTATTAGATCTTCAGCTAGTTTCATCATAAATTCTTTGCGTGGGGTTAATCTTTGACCAAATGAATTTTGATTTCTTGTGTAAATGGTATGTTCGTTAACAATGCCAGCATTTATTATTCCGTAGAATAAACATTGAGGCCATCTATTGGTTTTCCTGCTACATGAATATAAAGAGCATTTTTCATCTAGAGTATCAACAGCACCTTTAGTTTTATTGTAAAACGTAATTATTTCTGGCTTGCCGTTTTCCGCCAAACTTGCACTATGGTGTTCGGTTGAAAAAAGTACCACAACCTTAGATTTCGTGGCTTTATATGAAACAAGAGTACTTTTTTATCAAAAAGGAAAGCTG
>JABUQX010108608.1:22500-25000 GCA_015478945.1 Trachelipus rathkii | reverse complement strand
CAGTATATATATATAGTTAAGTTTTATATATATATATATATATATATATATATATATATATATATATATATATATATATATATATATATATATATATATATATATAATTGCCTGTATATATATTGTTCTTTGTTCCAGGGGTGATGGAGGCTTCTTCACAATCTCTGGATTTGTCTCCAGAAATTCAAGAATTGGCAGACGCTTACTGGAACTGGAGACTAAAAGATTTGCCACAATTTGCTACTTTCGTAAGTATATCTTCAGTCAAAAACATTTGTCGGTTACGAGATTAAGAGATCAGCGCACTTTTGTTTACTAAACATCTGCTTTGAGTAGAATATTATCCGGGCAACTATTCAGAGTTAAATAAAAATTAGCGAGTTCTATAGCAGAACGAGAATTTTTCCACTCCCTATGCGCACTATCTCTAGTCTGAATTGGTAGAGAACAAGCAAGTTCGAACTATGGATTTTGAGGAGAAATATTATAAGTAAAAGGAATGAACCTGCCATCCCACCAGCGATTGCAGTCCACTACCTTATCAACAAAAGCAGAAACGTCTTCAGTGTTGGAACAATTACTCCAAGGACAGTTAGCTTAAAGCAATATTGGCAAAGCCCTCCAATCAGTCTAACGCTAAGTTAATTACTGAGTTGAGGGGAAGACAGATTTATTTCATTTGGATTCCGGGATATGTGGAAATAACATTACATGATAACGCAGATACTGAATCAAAAGATTCTTGTGTTATGTAAACCTTCTGCATTAAAATATTCAATCATTAATTTAATATATTAAAAAAGAAAAAATGCAAGTGAGGCAAGACAGTTCGAATCAACATCTATAAAGGCAGGAGTCGGAGCCGGAACCGGGAGACGGAGCCGTGGAGCCGCAAGGTTTTGGGTGGAGCTGGAGCCGAAATTTTCAAATTTTTGAGGTGCCTGGAGCTGGAACCGGAGCCGGAGTTGGGTAATTTTAAAATGATGGAGCCGGGGCCGGGGCCGGGGCCGGGGCCGGGGCCGGGGCCGGGGCCGGGGCCGGGGCCGGGGCCGGGGCCGGGGCCGGAGCAGGAGCCAGAAAAAAATTTACCGACTCCGCAACCCTGTATAGAGGTGTGTGTGTTTTTTTTAATTGTTAAAACTTAGTCCCTTACAAGATTTCTTATAAATATCCCTTCAGGTTGGAATTCACGATTACGACTCTTTGTTGGATGACTTGTCTGAAGAAGCATTTGCCGCCCGCTTTGAAGACTGCAAAAATTTTCTGAAAATGGCGAATGATTTGGAGCCTTCTTTAAATAAGGAAGCCGATATTGTTAACTTAAAGGTTTTGAAATATGAATTGGAAACTTTCATACGGTCCTACCATCTTAAAGGGTAAGAAGTCCTTTAAGGATATATATATAGGTATATATATATATATATATATATTAATATATATATATATATATTATATATATATATATATATATATATATATATATATATTATATATAATATAAATTGTTAATTATATAACAGAAGGTTTTATATATATATTATATATATATATATATATATTATATATATATATATAATATATATATATATTATATATTATATATATATATATATTATATATTAAATAATATATATATTATATATATATATTATATTATTATATATATAATATATATATATATATATATATATATATATATATATATATACTGTATATTATAATATAATATATATATATATATATATTATATATATATATATATATATATATATAATAATATTATATATATATATTTATTATATATATATATTTAATAAGGCTATGCCCATGATGTATAAATAAAAAGAGAAATTAATATATTATATATATATATATATATATATATATATATATATATATATAATATATATATATAAATATATATATTATATAATATATATATATATATATATATATATATATATATATATATATTATATATATATATATATATATATATATATAATATATATATATATATATATATATATATTATGTATTATATTATATATATATATATATATATATATATATATATATATATATATATATAATATATATATTATATATATATATATATATATGCTATGTGCCCTGTGTTGCTGTGTATGTATGTATGTATGTATGCATGTATGTGTGTGTGTTAGAAAAAAACACCAAGGAAATATTAATTAAAAAAAAAAAGATAAATCAAATTGCCATTAAACATATATATTCACCTTCTTACAGGTTTTACTTGCCTGTTAAACTGCTCTTGAAGGTCCACAAGAAGATCTTGAGAAAACAGTTCAGCTGGATGCCCAAAAAAAAACGTACGAAGATTACGAAACGATGATCGCAAACTTCAGGCAATTCCTGTACAAATGGATCAAATCGTCGATCTAATGAGAGCGGGGATGCGCAGTGGTATAGTCTACCATGAAATATCTATGGTAAGTATTTTCATATATATATATATATA
>JABUQX010108608.1:5000-17500 GCA_015478945.1 Trachelipus rathkii | reverse complement strand
ATATATATGTATATAATATATATATATAATATATAAATATAAGCTTTGCCCCCCCCTTGGAAAATTTTCTGCGGACGCCCATGTATACAGTTAATTAGTTAGTTAATTAGTTCCACCTATCTATCCCATGAATTTGAATATATATATATATATATATAATATATATTATATTATATATATATAATATATATATACATATATATATATATATATATAATATATATATATATATATATATATAATATTATATATATATATATATATATGCAGGTTCCACAACTTCAAATAATTTTCTGCACGGAAATACAAAACATTTTATAATAGGCATAGTTGGATTAAATCGTAATTATGTATTATCATATATATATATAATATTTATATATATAATATATATAATATATATATATATATTATATATATATACCTCCATTATATATATATATATATATATATATATATATATATATATATATTGAGAATGGTAGAAAGGTGATTGATTTCTGTGAGGAGAGAGGTGTGTATGTGTAAGTAATACGTTCTTCAGGCACATGAGTAGAGGTGGTATCGAAATGAAAAGTATGATTGATTTTGTGTTGGCGAAGAAGGTGATTTTGAAGCATGTGATGGATGTTAAATCAATGAAGGGGTTAGGGAAGGAATTATAATCGGATCATTATGTTGTCTTTTGTAAGATTAAGTTAATGGGGTCTTGGATGAAAAGAAAGGTGATAAGGAAAGAAGTGAGAAATATTAATAGTGAGAAGTCAAGTGAACAAGGCAATAAGGAAAAGTATTTAAGAGCGCTTGCAAATAAATAAATCAGTTGAATGTGAATAAGGTGAAACTGAACAAATTTGGACGCAAATGAAAGAAGCCTTTGTTGGTAGCGCAATAGAAGTATGTGGATGTGCTAAAGTAGGAAGTAGTAAAGTTAACAGTGAGTGGTGGAGTGAAGAGGTGATGAAGCAAGCGGTTAAAAGTGAAAAAAAAAGGCGTGGTTGAATGTACTAAAGGCCAATGATGAGGTTTCAAAAGAGATGTTTGGAATTATATAAGGAGGAAATAAGGAAGAATAAAAGCATAAGTAGGATGAAAAATGAGGTAAATGAACAGTTTGGAAGGAGGGTGAACTGGGATTTACAAGGGAATAGGAAGTTTTTCTGAAAGAAAGCGATTAAGGTTAAGAATGAGATTAAAGGGATGGTGCTTTCGTAAAGGATAAAATAGCTGTGAAAAGTGTGTGGAAGGAACATTTCGAAAATCTGCATAACATTGGCAGTAATGAAGAGGTGATAGTGAATGTGTGCGGGTTTGATAGGGCAAGAAGGAATAGGAATTTATGGGATGATATAATTAGTAAGGAGGAGGTAATGGGTAGACTGGGAAAGTTGAAGAATGGTAAATCTGCAGGCATTGATGGAATTTCTGGTGAAATGGTCAAGAATGGAGGCGAGATGGGGATTGAATGTATTTGGAAGTTGTGAAACAAATCGTTTATGTAGAGTTTAGGTCCAAGAGATTGGAGGAGAGCAGTAATAGAGCCCTTATATAAGGGTAAGGGGATAAGAGGAACTGTAGGTGCTATAGAGGAATTAGTTTATTTGAGTGTTGTAGGAAAGATATACGCTGGTATTTGTGTGTAAAAATAAACGAAGTTGGAAGTTATTGGTTTAATATTAATAGCTGAATGAGTCAAGGATGTGTAATATTTTCTTGGTTATACAATTTGTATATGAATGGGGTTATGAAAAGGTTAGAGGTGGGAGTGGCAGGGGAGGTTATTAGAATTATGGAGAATGGAAGAGAGTGGAGAGTACCATACTTATTATATGCGGATGATTTGGTTTTGTGTAGCGAATTTAAAGAGAGTTTGAGAGGATTGGTAGGGAGTTTGGCAGAGTGTGCTAAAGGAGGGGTTTTAAAGTAAATGTAGATAAGAGTAAGATTATGGTAGTGAGTAAGGGGAGTCCGCGGTGTGAAGTTGCGTTGGATGGTGAGGAACTGGAACAAGTGTCTGATTTTAAATATTTAGGATATATGTTGAATGAAAAGGGAACGGAAAATGCAGAGTGTAGTAGAAAAGTCGTGAATGGTAAGAAGGTGGCTGGTGCAATTAAATCCTTGGTGAATGTAAAGGGACTAAGCCTTGAGTGCCTATGTGGTTTCCCTTGCATGAAGGTATCGTGCTACTGCCCTGTGTTAATATATAGTAGTGAAACTATGGTTGAGAAGTAACGAGGTTATAAATTTAAGTACAATGTATTCAGATAGACAATCTTAGGGGTGTGTTAGGTTTGAGAAGAATTGATAAAATGAGGAATGAACGCATTGTGTTATTTGAGGGAATGCCTAAATGAGAGAATAAAAGAGAGTGCATTATGATGGTTTGGTCATCTGGAAAGGACGGATGATAGTAGGTTGGTTAAGCAGATGTACAGTGGTGAGTGTGCTGGGAATCGACCGGCTGGGAGACCGAAGAAAAAGTGGATTAAGTCAGTGAAGGAATGTGAGCAGAGACGAGAAGAAAGGTGCATAATAGGAATGAATGGCGGTTTTTTGTGAGGGGGTATGGTTGTGGATCTTTCCAAGGAGATGAACCCTGCATTGACGAGATTCCACAGTGAGGTTCCGTTGCAGTCCCGTGAAATACTAGGGTGGATTTTTCTGACTGCGACTAGTTCTTACCTAAGGGCATAAAGAGGACGGTAAGGGAGGGGGGTTTCATTTTCGACTTGCGTCATATTCTTCTACTACTCTTTTTGTTTCCGGTGTTTGTGACGCACCCCACCCCCAATCTGGGGAAGGGAGGTGATATAGTATATATATATATATATATATATATATATATATATATATATATATATATTACTATATTATATATATAATATATATATATAATATATATATATATAATATATATATATATATATAATATGATATACTAATATACTATATATATATGATTATACTATATATATATTCTACCTATATATTATATATAACTATCTATATATATAGAATATACATATACTCTATATATATTATATATATATATATATATATATATATATATATATATATATATATAAACTTATTTAGGATTCTTCCTACTTGTGAAGCCAGCTCTCACAAATATAGCTATTATAACAGTAGAAAACCGTATTTAGGAACATTGAAATACTAAGTGTGGAGTCTTAGATCTAAAGCTACAAAAAGAGTTGCTTTAGCATTTCCTTTAAAAAATCTCCTTATAGGGTTTCTATAAAAAAAAATTAAATTCTTAGGAGTAACCCTTCTCAAAAGAGTACTTTTTAAAGAAATGTTTTTAGGTACGTAGTAACATTTTAAAGAAATTTTTTTAAAGAGCTCCTTTTTAAAGAGACACTTTCTAGAGAGTTACTTAATAAAGAATTATTTTTTAAAGTTACTTAATAAAAGTTACTTAAAAGAACTCCATCAAGAGTTACTAACTATTTAGAGGTTTAGCGTATAAAAAATTATAAGACCTTCATTAATTATATATATATATACTATATATCATATTATACTATATATATATATATATATATATCATATATATACATATATATATATATATACTTATAGTATACTATAATATATATATATATATATATACTATGTATATATACTATATTACTATATATATAGTCATATATACTATAACTCTATACTCTCTATACGTACGTCACGCTATCCGTTATACCGTACCTATCCCTACTATATACCTATATATACACTCATACTCATACCCCTATCACTATATATATATTTATTATATCCAGCCTATAGTATATTATATACCCTATATACTCCCTATGACGTATATAGTTATATAGGGACAAGTCTACCTATTCCCGACCTTTGTGGTATTCTCTAAGTAAATCCTTTTAATTTACACTTACTTATAAATTAAACACATATAAAATATATACATATATAGAAATCATAGGGAAATTAAATTTTGAAGTTATAATTAAACAAAATATATAATACCAATATTCATGTGTTTCCTTATGACGCGGCGCTAATTTTCTAGGACTTTTTACCCATGTTAGGACATATCTTCTCTTTCAGTTGTTTCCCTTAAGACTCTCGCGTATAACGTAGGTTGTGTTTCGTTTCTGGTCTCAAAAATTGCGTAGTTTCTCATTAAATGAAAACTTGATATAAAATTATTTAGCGTATTGCAGAATAACAAATAATACAAATAACAAAACAATAGTCGATAGGGGTTACGTCCCTCATATGAAGTGTTTAACTACCAGATTGCTTATAACGTTTTTAATTATAACGTGTTCCCGACGTCACTTCGCACACACACAAGAATTAACACGGCTCAACTTCCTTTTGTTCTTGTCGACTGGACCTTTTACTCCGTTCAAAGCATCTCACCCAAACATCACAATAGCGTACTAATTATCTCCTGTGCCGAACATACATAGATGATTCCTATAGTTGCTTAATTTAAGTTGTATATATATCGTCACACTATATATACTACTATCTATATAATACTCATATTATCTACTACTTACTATGTATACGCTCACTAGTGCTACTACTACCTTACTACTCACCTACTCACCTCCCTCCCCCCTACCTACTATACCTTGCTTCCTAAGCGCCTAGTTACCATCGGCCCAAACAAGTGGGCTCGAGCCCGACGTTGGAGCAGAGGGCCGGACGATCCATACCCCTGTAGGCCGAGGGGCGGCAGGGAACCCCCGCGACACCCAAATACCTACCAAGCCAAGCGGGGCCTTCGCGCCCCGAGACCTCCCCCGCCCGAGGGGGAATAGTCGCTACCCTGTCGTTCCCCGGCAGGTCGACCGAGGAACCCGCGACTCCTGCCATTCTTTTGCGGGCTACCCTTTGCGTATTCCTTTACGTAAAATAAAAAAAAACAAAAGAAAAAAACTGACGGAGTCGTGAAACATAACTGACAGCGTGCCTTCCCCCTATATATATTTTGAATCATCATGTATCCCCCTATATAGACAAGTCTATCTTATGCGTCCACTAACATACCCCTGTACTATTTTCTTTGGGTCCGGGGCTAACGTCACATGTACGTTCAAAGTACGGTCATACCTAACTAGACCTTGTCTCCTGCTCCATACTAACCTATATCTACTATCATTATATTACTTACTCACTATACTATATACTGATCACCGTACTACTATATATCCTATATATATATATATATCTATATATCCTGACTATATATATATATTATATATTATTACTACTACTTATACTCTCATCACGTCATAATGAGCCCCAGCGAATTGGGTCATAACACGCGAAAAACGATCCAAGAGTTTTCAAACATGATACGAGACGACCAAGAAAATTATTATCCGACCGCGGAAGAATTGGTGGAAGGCTTCGAAAACACACTCGTTTACAGATACTACGTTTCCTCCTCATTTGCAATGAATAATTCAAGAACATTTCCAAAAAAGAATGCGCCAACTCAAGTAGCTTTTGAAGATAAAAGTAAAAAAAATAGTATGATATAAAATTGTTAAAAATGTAAGAGAGGGTTACTGTTTAACGTGGCTACTCGGTAAAGCGTTCGACCCGAAAACTAAGAATACTGTTCGGTTACTATGCAAGATTACTGATTATAAACTCAAAAAAAGAATAATAATAGAATGATAATAGTTGCTTATAAATCACAGTAAATATACGTAATGGCGTACCTGATAGTGCAGAAAGTCTATAAGTATAAGAAGAGAAAAAATATAAAAGTATATATATATTATTATCAGAATATATAGGTCAAATTGAGAGGAAAAATAATTACCTATATATCAACCTACATAGATTAGTCACATAGTAGTAACTATAAAGCCCTTATGATATTGATAAAGGAAAGATATAAGATGATATAAAAAAAGGTACAACAAAAAGTATAAATAACCGATAAGAAATAGAGATAATATAATAACACCTATATCTTCCTCGCTGTGGATGAGTGGTGGTGTGGTTATAGATGAGTCCGATAAAAGGGCATAGATGGAGTAGGGATATGAGGTGTGTGAAATGTACGTGCAGAAGTTTGGTTGTGTAACCGAAAGCAGAAAAGCCAAAGGTGCATAAGGAGAATGTAGTGACTTGTGCGTAAAGTGCTGTCCGTGTGCGGTGCTGCGCTCCTAAACACCAAAATGAACATACTAACTCTGCTTGGTGACACACTTTCAAAATTCAACTTTGGCATACTTGTATTTTATTTCTACAAGAAAGATTTAAATCGTTTTATATTTACATGTTCTTAATAAAATATATATATTTCTAAAATTACAAAATAAATTACTATTTTAAATGACTTTGTCGTATGTTATGGTAGTGGAGACAATAACGAATAAAAAGATTTTTAAAGAAGTTTTTAATTTACCATTCCCTCATTGAAGTTTAAACTTTGTAAATATGTTATAAAGTGATTTTATTTAAGTTGGTTTAAACTTTATTCTTTGCTAGAAATATATGATTATTTTCAAGGAACAATCCGATTGTACAGTAGCGATAGGGTTTTATATGAAGCTGTAGATTGATGATGTCTATTATTTTAGTGGATATAATCAAGAAGTATTACACAATGAGTTAATATAAGTCCATAATAAAAATATAGTTAAATATATAATATAAAATAACACAATAAATATATCATAGTACCTAATAAGTACCATCAGTACGGTATAGAAAATAAAAACCCCGACGGTAGGACTATACCCTAGCCAGTAAACCCCAAATAGTGACCACTATATACAATATATATATAAATATAAATATATATAAAGATATAATATATAGATAAATAAATAAAATATAATAATTATATAATATAATATATAAAATGATTATATATATATAATATATACAGTGGCGGAGTATCCAGGGGGGGGGGCCAAAGGGGCCATGGCCCCCCATCACTCCGCAACGAAATTTTCTAGACACATAAAAAATTTTAAATGATATTTAATATCATGTAATAATAATAAGTGCAGAGTTTATAAATTAATTTTAATAATATAATTCAGTCGTGCTGGCATGGAGACACATAATCGCGTCCAAAGTACCAATTTAGTAAAATAGAAAAAACTAAACTTGCAAGCGCATCCGAGAGTGAACCATGCAACATGTTAGAAGTCTTTCGCTCTAGAATTGTTGGAAGAAAGAATGTTGTAATAACGCGATAATACAAGAGATGCGAGAAAAGCTAGGGTATGTACAGAATTGGTGCTACCAAGAACAACTAACAAGTTCCCAACCAAAAACTCACAGGACCGGCCAACATTACCCTCCAAATTCCAGAACACAACAGAACACCCTATATTAGTATTGTACAAACCCAACATTTTTAACTACCATCTTTTGGAACTGAGCACAGAAAATGAATAATTAAAAACCTCCAATCAGCGATCCTCACAGAGAGAAAGGAGAGAAGAGTAGTTTAAATCACCGAAAGACAAAATTATTCGACTAATCTATTGCCACCACCCAATACATATGGACAATACCGGAACAGGAGACCAGTCTTAACGTGCCATATGAGCAAGATAACAATCATATGACTGTAAACATTCTTATCACGAAGGAAAGGAGGAGCCCGTGCGCAAACGCCGACACGAAAAACGAAAACCACCTAAATAAGGAAGAGTATAAGTAAAAGTAACAGGAAATGGTCGAATATATAATGGAAACTCTAGAAGATGGGCAAAAATGCACAGCCACCAGGACAAATTGTGTAACCGGACAACGAAGGCAAGTACAGGAAGCGAATAAGATAAAAGTATTACTATGTCTCGAGATAGTGCCCTACTAAAATCTTGTTGCAAATACTGGCAAATTTACCCGTGTCTGTGTGTTTTTATTATAGAAAAAGAAGCTCTAATATAAAAAACAAATGAGAGATTTCATAGTGACAAAAGGCATAAAGCTAGAGAAAAAGTTACATATGCAGGCATGAAAAGAGGCTTACAGTCGCACATTAGGCCCCAGCCTCACAAAGGATCTAGGGCTACATAAACATCGAAACTATTGACATTAAACAACTGAAGTGTGTGTAAATATCGTTCAGAGAATCCATATTGCGTACGTGCTCTCAATAGAACGAGAAGAGTGAGAATCTAAAATTAATAGAAGAGGTATGATGAATATTTTAGCTATGAGTTTATATCAAAAAACAAAATTACTCCATTTTTAATCTAGAGAATTTAGTGATGCTTAATTGGTCACTCATACCAAAAATAGCTGAAAAATGGAAAGTAATTAAAGTTTAAGATGTGAGGGTAAAAAAAAAAAATCAGCTAAACAATGATATATCACCAAATATAAACTCAATAAAATAACTAGAAACACATAGAAATTAAAACTATAGTGAGCAGTACCTACAGCTTAATATATAAATATACGATACTATAGAGATATTACGTCAAAAATCAATAGTAAGATATTAATATAACTTAAAATGAAATATATATAATTAAGTATACTCACAAGGATATAAGTATAATTACACCAATTAATCGACAAACTAAAACTGAAACAAAAGCCAAAAATTTCACAAAAACAAGGTTTAGTCAATTTTTAATTTAGCGATAAGTAAACTACTATTAAATTAAAATAATAATAGCTATAATTATAAAAATAATACATTAACAGTATATACTATATTGATATAACTAAGATCAGTCAAATTACGAAAAACAATACCTAAACTAAGTAGCAAACATAGCAAGTAGAAATATAAAATAATTAAATATACTTATTAAAGGAATGAATTATCACATAATAGGAATAAAATATAAATAACGTGATATAAAATACCCAGATAAAAATATGGTATTATAATAGAAACTGATTTAATGTAACTGGAGCCTCCGCCCGAAAAAAAATAATCGGTGAAGATACAGCGGCACGTTAAGATAAATAGTACTTAACGTAGTATAGTATACCAAAGAAGTAAAAAACCTAAATTAACTGTAAACTAAGCTAAAATACCTCACTAAGTACAAAATAAGGTCACTCATTAAAGGATATAAGAAAAAGAATAAATTATAACTAAAAAAAGATAAATATAATAATAACGTATAATAAAAGGTACGATAAGATAAAATAATAAGACAAGCGCAAGGTATATAATAAAATCATAGTAGATATATTATAACAAACAGATACATGAAAATAATATGATAAATGATAACGCAAACCCAAAAAACACGGCAAGTAAGTCTATGGAACATAGAAAAAAAGGCCGACCATAAAAAAGGTAAATAACTAGATAATAACAAATACTCAAACAAAACTCGCAATAATTCAAAGACATTATAATTAATTAAATAATTGCTAAAACAGTTAGCAGAGTTGACTATATATTAGCATGATAATAAAAATAACTATATATCGACAGACCTATACACCGAAGGATAACCTGTTATATTGGTAAGTCATTAAATCATTAGTGAACTCTGACCACATATAAACAAGCGATTGTATATATGCAATTCTGCGTATTCGATAAGAAGAAGATTATACTTTGGCAACTCCCTATTAAGACCGAAGGCGGAAAAAGCCCTTCGATAATACTCTAATAATAAGATAGAAATATATATAATTTTATAGATGAAAATATAATTTCATCCTCTTATTAAAGATGTATCGAATTATACCTATATGCAGAAAAGTGACGCTCACCCAAGATCCCTGAGAAGTGCCCAGTGCACCCCCCATCGGCACAGTCAAAAATTAATGTATACTATTCAGAACATAACGAATGGACTCAACCTGCCAAGAGAATAAATTTAAGTTGTCTAGACCATAACTATGCACAGCCTGCAAATTCACAAAGTAAGCTCCAAAATAAAAATTAAAATAAAATAATAGAGTCAAGCTTCATTGTTTAATCAGTGTGAGTTTAAAGTCCTCAATAATAAATAATACCTCCAATAAAAAACTAATTAATAATAATTATAATAAACAAACTTAGATAGATAAATGTCCCAGTCAATCCAATATAAATAATAAAAAAGTTTTATATTTAAGCCTCAATACACGGAAAGATTTCTTAATTGAAATATTCACTTTAGATATAGTAGCATATAAGAATCTTGAAAATAATTTACAAAGAAAGTATGAGGAAAGTGAATAGATAATTAATTAGTTTCTGACTGGTATCGTCCGTAAACCACGGAACATCTATCAGATGCTTATCGAGTCTAACGAAATATTGAAATGGAATTATGTAACACAGAATGAAGATTTATAATAATGTAAATAAATTATAAATTCATAATCTATAACTAATAATTTGATTATAATATAATAAAATAGAATATTATATATATGAATATAATAAAATATATATATATATAATATAAATTATAATAAATATATAAATATAAAATAATAAATAAAAAGTATATAATAAAATAAATAAAATAATAAGAATATATATAATATATATATAAAAAAAATATCATTAAATATAAATATATATATAATATATAATATATTAATATATAAATAAAATAATATAGATAAATAATATATATAGATAGTAAAAAAGAAATATATATATATATGATATAAAATATAATATTATAAATAAAGACTAAATAGGAGTTAGAAAAACCAGAAAAATAATAAATAAAAAAGATAATATAAATAATAGACCAGAAGTATAATTGATATAAAAGCTGAACCAAAGAAACATATCAGTCATGATAAATTGCAGTAATCTATTTTGATCCATTATGGTAAAATTTATTAATGTTCAATCAAAGATAATGAAGCAATAGCTTGAATCTCACAATTACTCGTAAAAGGTAATGATTATATTCCCAATAAAAATAATAATCTCAATAATAATTTGTAAAATAAGAAATTCAAGAAAATGATATATTAACTAACGTTTTAGAAGTACCCAATTTACCTATCATTTAGAATTATTGTGATACCAATATACCTCTTCCTTCTTGCACCAGTCCCCCATATTCCTCTCTCTAATATTTTTGATGGAGTTCCATTCCTCTTCCTTTGGAAGTTCCAATTTCTACTACTTCTTGTCGAAGCCAAATATTCCCTATCTTATATATTTTGCTGGATAAAGTCCTCTACACCTCACTCATCTAATTATTTGTAGAGATCCAATTCTCTCTTTTTATATGATGAGACTACCTCCAAAAATAAATCCTACGTAAGTTTGCGTGAGCTCCAATTATCCTACTCTCGTTTTTGTTAGCTCCCACCCACTCTTCCTTCATTTCCTCCTGTAAGGGCGGGAGTAACAAAGCTCCCTTCGCTACTACCTCTTCTTATAAGAGTGGCCTACATACTTGCTTGTTTATCGTTGATGAGCCACCTCAAATAAATCACTCTTTTTGTAGAGGATCAATATTATCCTCTCATTTTTTGTGAGTATCAGCAACTTTTCTCTCTTTTTTTAGTGAAGATCTACAAATTTCCTAATCTTTTTTTGTGAGTCACAAATTTCCTCTATTTTTTTGAAGGAGGGAGTTCAGTAATTCCTCTCATATATTTTGTTAGAGAAATCCAACATTACCTCTAATAACTTTTGTAAAAACTATTTGGAATATTCACAAGAGAAATTAAAGCATTCCCCTTTCACAAACAACACATCCCAGTTTATGAAGTTTATATCATGTAAGAGACGAAGTACAGATAGAAGAGAAGAGAAAAAAGAAGAAATTTTTGAGAAACTGTAATAAAATATAAAATAAATAGTAGAATATTAGGGTAATCAGAAATCATGTATGGGACGGTAATACGTATTCGTATATAGATGGGTTGTTGCCATGATATAATAATCCATGATGCCAGAATACCAACCGCGCTGCCATACAAATACAAGGAAAAATGATATTTGTTTAATAAGTATTTTAAATGAATATTGAATAAAATTAATGAGCCAGATGAAAATAAAAGATGATAATGAATATATAATGAAAAAAAATGTTGAGCCCGCAACCCAAAAACGGCCCCCAACGCCACACGAAACACAATTTTTCCAGAAAACCCCCAACCCAACCCATCCATGCTCACAATACTGTATTGTATCACTACTCTTAGAAAAGTTGGTTGCTTTTCGTATGGAAAGACGTAGTTGCAATCTCCTCTCCTCCTAACATAGTAAAAAAACTATAGAATTCAATTGTAAAGTAAAGAACTTCCTTTACATGGCCTGGCCATGAATAGTTTTGAAAGATGTTTTCGAGAAAACGAAATATTAGTCTAGAGAATACATGATGAATCACAGGGATATTTTCTTAACCGTTTGTCTGTTTAGGGTAACTCAAACTTTCTTTTCAATCCGCTATTATACTTACAAGGTTTCTTAAGAAAGCGGCACAAAACTCACATGAAAATAAGAATTATATAATATTATTAATCTAAAAATATTGGAAACAATCCGTTCCAGAACAGATGTTTCTGGGATTGATATCACAACTAAT
>JABUQX010108607.1:0-37764 GCA_015478945.1 Trachelipus rathkii | reverse complement strand
CTTCTATATGTGTACTTTTCGATTCATGTGTGTTGTTTTTTCGTCCCACCCTACCCCTTTTATGTCTCTAGCCACTCTCAATCATCATTCAGCTACTCTTCCAAACTTTTATTACTTTCATTGAGCATGCTATCGCTTATGACGCCATCACTCAGCTACCTTTTCATATTTCCAGAGCTTTCCAGAGCTACTTTCCATATTTCCAGCTACTGTTTCAAACTACCTTTTCAATGTTCTAGCTGTTTCACTTGAATGCTCATTTGTTTACTGTTCTCCTTGCGTTTTTTCACCCCTACCTCCTCTTTTTTTTCTCAGCATACTCTATTGTACTTTCAGATCCTACGCCCCTTGTTCTAGCTCACATCATCACTCAGCTAACTTCCAAATAGCTAAACTTTTAGCTCTTTCAAAGGTCTACCTCCCAATCCCTTCAAAACTTATCCTGACCTTCTATTGCATATAAACGTCATCACTCAGCCACTTTCCAGAGCTACTTTCCATGTTAATAGAACACATCCAGGTTGTTAAAAAAACTTTTTTTTTTTTACCCCATTGAAACATAGTGATGGGTTGTGAAAAAAAAAAAAAAATTTTTTTTGAAGGAAAAAAAAAAGGTTATTTCCAAAAAAAATTTATTAGTTAGTTTGGACCCAAGCTCCTCCATCAATAAGATGAACTACAAAAAAAAAGAATTTTTTTCAGACCAATGTTATTTTTAAATAGCAAAAGTATGTATAAAAACTGTAAAAAAGTTTTGCAGCCATTTTTTTTAACTGCGGTTCAACATTTGTTATCGCTGATTACTGTCAATTTAGAGAAGCCCAAGCGTTATTTCTTTTTTGGCATTTTTTACTTGAAAATTTAAACTGAAAATTAAGAATAAGCCCATAAAATCAAAAAAATAATTTCAGGAAAGGGGGAGGGTTTTTTTTTTTTTTACCCACAAAAAAATTATTTTTTACCCCCACTTGACATATATATATATATATATATATTATATAATAATATATATATATATTATATAATAAGATTAAATATATGTTATATATAATATATATATATATTAATATATATTATATTATATATAGAGGGTTTTATATTTACTATATAATATATATATATATATATATATTTATATATTATTATATATATATTATATATATATTTATATATATATATATTATATATATATATATATAACCAGTATATATATTATATTATATATATATATAATATAGTTATATATATATATATATATAATTACGTAAATGATGTCTGTTTGTTTTAGTCTATGGAAAAATATATATTTTCTTAAAAAAATATATTAAAAATATAAAAGTTCTTTATATATATTATTACCGTATATATATATATATACGTATATATGTATTCTAATTTCAACAAAGGAAAATCATATTGAAACTTGCTTATGAAACATAGTATACACTCTTGTTAACTAACTAATATTACTTTTTTATCTTAATCAAAGCTCCTCACCTCGTTTTTTTGTTAAACTATAAACTCACACTCCATCTCCACTCTAACACTCAACCACCAGTTATAATTCTTAAAACTTACAATTATTTAAGTTGTAAAAATATTTTTATTAGTATCTTGCTCCAATTTTTTTATATTCTTTGCATAAATTTTCATCGGACCAAAAGTTAATTTATTCTTCTTTATAGTTATAAGAAAATAAGGTTAGACAATCAAACTCACAAGAATTAGTTTTAAGAATTCTTTAACCTTTTGGTCCTTTCTAAAAATAATCAATAAAATTGAAATACCTGTGGGCTGTCGGTAACTACTGTATTGATGTGTTTTTAATGTTTTTTTATGTCTTTTAGGCCCTAAAGAGTCGCTGATTTTTTTTTGTAATAAAAATTTGATCGCAGTCAGATGTTATCCTTATAACCTCTCAAGACCTAAACAAACATCGCCCACAGGAAAGTTATTTGGGCGAATATATATATATATATATATAATTATATATATATATATAACATATTATAAATGATATTATTTATATAAATATATAAATATAAATAATTTATTTATAATATATATTAATATAATTATATATAATAATACACTAAGTACTTTGGAACACCAAACTCTAAATACGCTTAAAAAAAAAAAAAAACAATAAATATGATTGAAGTAAAGGTGCAATTAAATAAAATTCAAATAAACTTTCACTAATTCAAATTATATCGTTATTAATTATTATTAATTGATTAATTAATTATTGATTAAGGTTAAATTTTTATTATATCTTCAATCTCCATAATTTCATTGAGGCAGATAATTGACATGATTAATTATTATTATTATATATTATTATTATAAATATATTTATATATTTATGTAGGATCTGCTGATGAATATTTAAATATTTATATATTGACAAAGTAATTAATTATATGATTTTATTAGTAATCATTCAATATAAATTATTTATGTACATGGAATATTTATATATTAAATATTATTATTGTTATAGTAGTAGTAGTTACAATTGTAATTTATTATTGATATTATATGTATATATTCAATTTTTCTAAACTTATAAATTATATATCAGTCTTTATAATCTCTAATTTCATTTACTAATAATCTGATTAATATATTACTACACTCACATATCTTAACATATTAGATCATTGAATCAATTTATTTATATTATTTTTTTATTAATAATTATATTAATTATATCAATTTTGTTATTAGTTTTATTCTGTTATCCACAAATCAACGAACGTCTATATACTGATACGGAAACCTGATCTTCAATTGATTATGCAAAACAGAGATAAAAAGGAAGAAGAACATATTAATTACTCCGTCTTCTTTCCTCGTTTTTGCACCGTACCAATCAGGCAATTTATCACCTCCAGGCACTTTCACGTGCGTGCTAGTCGTCTCCCAAAACTATAAGTCTTCTGCGTACTATCTATACATCTTGTGCTGCTTATACGTCTTTCTTCTTTACTTCATCTAATATCATCTCACATCATCTTTCAAGTTCTCTCTCTATCCTTTCTCTGACTCTCTCTTCGCATTCTCCTATCTCATACCGAATTCCTCTAGACATCTTCATTCTCGCGTAAGACTACTATCTCCTCCTCCCCTGGTCTTCCTTGCCTCTCTTTTCTCTTTCTCTTTTTCTCTTCTATTTGAGGGTCAAGGTGATCTTCTTGCACAGTCTAACATCCATCTCCTCTCCTCCTCATTCTACTTATATCGCGACTGATTAGTCCACACACGAACATAGACTAGCAACACATTAGTCCGTATAGCCTCTCGATATAGAATGGCTTCTGGCCCTATTTTCTAGATTGTACTGTGTGTAAAGAGATATTTAAGACTTAACCATAGTCTCAGATTATATTACCTTAGCTTGTGCCAGAAGGCATTCTCTCACTCATTTTAATAGCTATCTGTGTCTACCATCGATAGATTCAACTACAGTGGCGAGCTATGCAATTTTCAGGTCTGTCAATATTTATACATAGGAAAACTCTGAGCCTAATTGAGCTTTAGATGTATTATAAGAATCAACTACTAAGAAAACTGCATTGTGTAGAACACGTCCACTCTGTATAAGGATTATTTCTATTATTTCTGAAAGTGGTTATCTCCAGTAACTCATTGGTAATACAGGAGGTCCAATGAGGCAGCGTGTGATAAAAGACCGACGATAATTATAGTGAGTTAAGGACCCAAATTACATATGCTACACGCCTTATGTTTTTCCCCATAGGTTTTCACTAGCCGCTGATATGAGCTTTGACATACTTATTTTGACTTCGTGCAGATAACACTGTCTCGAATATTACACGATATTTATTCAAAAAGGTATGAAACGGAGATTTATAGGGTCTAATCTCATAGAAAATTTATCTAGACGAGAAGGCGTTGATCTCTTATCGATAGGTAAAAAAAATCCATTCTTCTCCTCAGAACAACACTATACCAAACAATGAGAGCTTGAGTGTATAGTCGATGGTGGATACTAAGGCCTTGAAAGCCTTAAGACAGTGTGCAATAAATGTTTAATTCGAGACATTAAGGAGAGAGCACCTTATGACAACTAAAAAATCGAACCACTTTAGTTCCAAGATATCACGTTAATTTACGTTGTGCTATAGCCTACTGAATTAATTGACCCATGTTAGCAATGGTTATACTCGATTTCCTTCGTATTGTTATACTTTACATGAAACTAATTTCTTTTTTAGTTCTATCTCCTTACATCTTATAAATATCGTCATGAGGTGAACCTTTATCTGAACACGCTTTGCCAATAGATATATGAACTCATATATGACGTATTTTCTTTGCTTCCTAAATTTATATAGTACTCACGGCATTATGATATTATGGTTTATCGTTGTCGTATCTCATAATGTATAAGATTGCTATACAGCGGGATCTCCTGCAATTTAAAAAAATGCTTCACACAGGTTTTAGATACTTATTTATATAATTATGCGCGGCCTAAAAGCAATAAGCACAAGGGTTGTTTCCTCACAGTTTCTCTGGTATAACTTCTGAGACGTTGCGCTCTTGGGGAAAAACGTAAACACTTATAAATCAGGAAGTTCCAGTAGGAGAACAATTAAACCTGGATTAGCAGGGTGAAATAATATACATTCTTCTTCAAAAGGTATGCTGAAAGTCAGGAAAATTCCATAGAGTAAAACTTTCCGAGGAGAAACAATCACTCTCTCTTTAGAAATTTCTCGAGAAATATATAATGAAGATGTACATGATCATGGAACACCCTGTTTACATTAATAAGGTTTGAGATTCTAATATTATATTTTACCCTTAGCTTTGACGTTCAATTGACGTATCAGCTATAATTGTGAATGAGAGATGTATCTTGATAAGTGAATGAAAGCATAGTGAGATACAAATACTCCGGATTGATGAGAAAATCCAAAATATATACATATACTAATTCATTCTCATACTGTATTACTCGTTCTCATTTATACGTAGTTTACCCTTAAAATAATTAACTATTTAAAAACTTAAGTTTTAGTTCGCGCATCATATAATGAAACACAAAAACCCCATTAGAGGTTTGTTCTGACCCAATATAGTGCGATCTCCTATACTGAATGGATAGAACAGAGATTGCCTTTTGGTAGAAAACCACAAACGCAATATTCCTCTTCCTTTACAATCTCTTCCTACTAGCAACATAGGGACCATTTTGAAATTCTTCTGGACTTCTTCCTCTATCCATGTTTGTCTTCTTATGGCACAGGAAAATTTTGATAACTTTATTTAAGTTTGACGAATGGATTTTGGATTTTGTCTTTGTGTATATAATCAAAGCGACCGGTAAAAACAATCACAATTTCTACTTACCGAATCTTTTCGGGACCTTCTACTTAAAATGTCCACACGATAATCTTCATTAGATGGAAAATATAAAAAATTTTTAGTTCTATTCTTACGACACGTTATTGATAAAAACTTTTTGCCTTTCTAGAATCATATATACACAACACACATATATTAGAAAAGAGTGTATGTTCTCTAAAAAAAATATGCTAGACTGGCTTCGTTCTATTAAAATGACAAATGCTTACTAACTCCTCATGACCTAAAAATACACACCTCAATGAACAGTAGAATTTGACTTAAGTTACGAAAAGTTTCCAAAGGCGTCAGACCCCACTTGTATACCAAATATATCTGCGTATCGATTCCACGAGTAATTACTACCTTCATACTACTCGTTTACAAAAAATAATATATAGTGAGAGAGGAAAATCCTACATTGACTAGTCCGTTTCTTTGCTGATAAGATTCACCAGACTCACATAATCCTAGACTCCACAAAGTTACTCGCCTAATTGGTATGGCATTATTTAGATGAGTATCTCATTATCTATGACACACACACTCAAGTAACAACCAATAAATATAGCAAAAATTACATAGTTTATAAAAAATGATTATTGTAAGTGACTGTGGAATTTCAGAACATAAAAATAACAGAAACCTTATTAAACAAGACAGGTCACTTATAATGTGCAACGAAATTGAGATAACATACTCTATATAATTATTATCAACTTTGGGAATTGCCAGACTGTTTACTTATCAAAATTGCGATAAGAAAAGATATTGAGAAGGAAGGATTGTTCACTGCTGAGACACGGGATACAAGGTTCCAGAAACTCAGGTAGAGAGGGCTTCTTCGATCACGTTGGATCCTATGATATTATATAATTATTTCACTCAGACGCAAAGGGAACAAACTAGCGAAACCAAAGATTGTTCAGCTTAATATATATTGTGGTATACGACATGAATAGGAACATTGCTATGACTTCACGAAGTGTTATACACGCGAAATCAACAGATCTTCTTGGTTTGTACTCAAAACATATATTGCAGATAGCTAAATAACAGAATCCTCCATACCTATGTTCAGTGTCTGCACGTTCACTTCTACTAATATAGACAATATTAAACTATTGTCCATAAATATATCATTATATTCCTATAGTGAATAAATAGAGTATCTGTGCGCTATAACTAGTTCCTGTTATGCACTAAGAGCATCGGACAACCTATTTTCTCTATCCTCTGTCAATATACGTCGCCGATTTTCAATCTCATACAAACTTGGGTAAACTTTAAAATAGAGTTAAAGTCAATTGTTGAGCTTTGCACAGCTGTGAAATTGTGAGATTGACCCATTAGCATAATTTGATCTAAATCTGAGATCTGATATCTTTCTCTCAACTAGCTCACAATAGCACATTACAAGTTGGGTGGAACCCACGAAAGAAGAGACCGCAAACACATTGAGTGTTGACTTGCTATTTCAATAATCATAGTGTGTAATAGATAGTAGAAAATATAACAAAGACTAAATGTGAGATAATAACATAGAACTTGTGAGTCATACTGAACAGTGTACGCTATAACACTCTCTTACTAGACGCATTCGATATAAGATCTTCTATTTTCCAGACATAATTACATAAAGTTCCCCTACTCATTACACACAAATTCTACAAGAAACTATGGTAATAGTTTCAAGCAATATGAGTTAGATCACTGCCCATGACGAGATGGAGTGATGTATATACACAGTATATCACCTTTACTCTAAGAGAGCAAAACCAGAACACCACAAAATAAGTCTGTTATAATGAAAAAACAAGTCGATTCGTCAAATATATTCACCGTCAAAATCTATTCCACATAAGATCAATAGAGACTTGAAGAAGCATCGACACAATACTGGCTCCACATTACAATATGGCCTGTGGACAGACTATGATACGTGACGCTCTCATATAAAATAAAAAAAATCAGATTGCTTATTAGAAGAATAGAGCACACTTCAAAAACTATAATGCTTCACACACTCGTCTCTCTTAGAACATCATCTTGTTCCAGATATACACCAGTTACTGCTGGATGACCTATCTGTCACCTAATCTTAGGATTATCAGACCGTAAACGTTAAGCATTATAACTCGTAACAACTTTATATATCTGTACTTATAAGAGTAAATAATGAGTAAATATTAACATGTGAGATATTAACATTTTATCGTGGTTAAAAACAAGAAATAAAAAGAATAGTGAGTTTGCAAACGAACTTTGCTCCTTATGTAATGCTTAACAAAAAAAACAAATTTATACGTAAAAGAAACAGAGATCCATAAATAAAGCCATGGTTGGGATTGATCCATAATCCCTGTTGTAAAATAGTAAGACGACAATTTTATATATATAGATAAAAATATTCTGTTACATAATTCGAAGTTACTTGAGCACTGTATGAACTGTGTATTAGGAGTTAAATGGCTTCTAAGAATGATTGATATTATCTCATTTTAGTAATGACAACTCTCGTTCACAAGAATAAAACCTCACACACAGTACTAAATTCAGGAGTGAAACTTCTTGCGAGTACAGCTCTAAATTAGTCCATGATGCTGAGAGTATTATGCATTCCTTTACAAATATTACAAAATTTTCTCTGTTACCAAAACATTTTTAAAAAAACCTTTACTATAGTCTTGTTTATCCACTACCTACTCTACTGTCTTTCGTTATGGGGTGTGCCAAGTTGTGTGAAACGCAAATGATATCTGTGATGATTACAATTCTACTTAATTCGTTGAGTGCTCATTATAACACACAAAATTGGTGCAGATCATGTTGTGATGGAGCCACGTGGTTTTTAATAACGAAATAAAATAGTAAAAATATCTAAGAGGAAATGTTCCCTCACTCTCTCACGATAAATAATTCACGGTATGCATCACATCAATTAACTCTCGCATGCTATTCGAAATATATTTTGTTATCATTTCGGAGTATTACATGATTAACGTTATGTGTATATAAAACGATTCTGTGACACATTTATAGATATATGAGATCTAGACAATCTATTTATATACATTTCAACGGAAACTGAATTCAATGAATCATCTTCGAAAGCACCACACCACATATATTTTTATTCAGAACCAAACTGGTTATATAGAACCAGATTATCCAGATCTCCGAAGAATGTGCTAGTCACAAAAATTTCGGCCCTACGCTTATACGAAGCGAAAATTTCAGCCATAACAACAGTATACATACGTACTGTGAAGGGAAGACTTCTATCTCATATATAAAGGCGATCTTTGGTTAGAAGATCTGATTTGGTTACTTGCAATCTTCTCTCTCGAATGAAGATCTGACTCTCAAAAAGGAACGTATATACGCACAATCACCATACACGCTCGTGCATATAACTCATCGTTGAGCACACAAATAAACATAAATAAATAGCAGGTCTATTGCTATACTTTATTATCTATAATACTAATACATAGAGTAGCATATTATCTACTACTCCCACTTTATAAGTCCTATTCTACGGTACATACTAATTATGAGGGTTAATGATTCCTATATATATATATATTAATCTATGATTAATATATTAAATTAATTCTCGCTCACGTATATATATATATATATATATATATATATATATAAGTGTTTTTCTTCATTTAAATTTACGATAGTTACCCTTATAAAATTGCTAATGCAGAATTTGATAGTTTTTATTTTTAATGAAAATTAATATTTGCAAATTTTTTAGCTATTTAATGTCTATTATTATTATAGCCTTTAGCATTAGTTTTAATTAGTCTATGTTATATTATTATTAGAGGTCACACGTCTGTACTTAGTAGTTATTGATAGTATAGATTATAATTGATATTTTTATCAATGTTATTATTTTACTTCGACTATTACTATCATAATTAATTTATTATATTATTATTATTATATATTTAATTATATATTTTTGTTATATTTAAATTATTTATATATTTATTATATTAATTATAATATTATTTAATAATTTATTTATTATATTATTATTAACTTATTTATATAATTATATATTAATTATTTATATATTATATATATTAGTGCTGTACGATCCTATTTTTGTGTTAAAATTATTATTATTATTATTATTATATTTAATAGTATATCACTCTATTAATTATTTGTGTACACAAATGTCGATTCAAAAATTTCTGGGATTTATCATTATTAGTTATCGGTCACTCTCTAGTGTATTAATAATTATGAGTATTTAGTCTACTATTATTACTGGTTTAAATGAAAGTTAATTCAAATTATCAGGTACAATAGGTATTATTACCATGCAGGGAGTCATATTACCATGCAAGTAACGGATGGTAGCTTTAGTATATTACATATGAATATTATTTTATATTACGTTATATAATATTATATTAATAATATTATATATTAAAAATATATACACAATGACTGCTCTGAGCTGTGACCTCAATTTCTAACCTTTTTTAAAAAGTTATTTTCTCTAGTACCAAAATCATTATTAAACATTATTTGTATAAACTTTACTGTTTCCTATAATGTCAAAGATAATTATTTCACTTTAAAACTAGCGAGCAAACTTTATCTAAATTTTCAAACTTTTCATATGAATATCAACATATAATAATTAACAATTATTAATTCAAGTTAATTATACTTTCTGTACAATTAAGGTTTCAAATTTTTATTACTACATTAATTGGTAATTTAATATCGATTCTCAATAAGCTAATATCCGATATAATGAGTATAAAGTTATTCATAATATCGATAATATTAGTTAAAATATATCGATATATCGATATGAGTTATAATAATAATAATTTTTAGCTTATTTTTCACTGTTTAATCATTTAAGCAAAGCAATATTAAAAGTAAAAAAATGTATTTTTACAAATTTTTCAAAAATTTAATTTTGTGGAAACACTATGTCCTTTTTTTGGCACTCTGTTGCTTTGATTTTACCTAGTGGCACTGCCAACACCAATGACACTTTCAACAGTCAAAGGCAAGTGTTAAATACTAGCCAATATATTGTTGTTATACGCTGTTTTTAATCGCACCGCAGTGGCTCCAGCCCGGTGGCCGGCCTCCTTCAGTTTCAATACAATTCTTTCTAGCAACTCAACCTTGATCCTCTCACCAATTTCAGCTTTATACGATACTTGCGATTTTTTTTGGAGAGGGGGGGGGTCTCCCTTCGGGTGCCCGTGACGTAACATCGTCTCGACTTTAGGTTTTACTCTCCAGTTCTAACAAACCCAATTTTTAGCCAGATACGTAACCCTACCATGGTAGATATTTATGAAGCTCGGAACCGGATGCGAAGAGAAAAAACCGCGGCGGAATAATAACAATTATATATATATAATATAATATTATATATAATATATATATTTTAGTATTAATCTCTCTAATTCAATAATAATAATAGCTTGAGCACGCTAGTGTGTTGCGGTGCGGTGCGGGTGCGGGGCGGTGCTGTGCGGGCGTGGTGAAGGACCGCGAAGGGCGCGAGATTTAACAACAACTCGAGTGTGTCTCCGGAACCTTCTTCGAGTAATATATTACTATGTGATGTGTATGCGCCCGCGCGCGCGCGCGCGCTCTCTCTCTCTCATGCATCAAACACCTGGGTCGATGATTAGCAGTTAGGCTAACTCAGTCTCCGGATTTGGGAAGCCAAAAGGGTATAAACGCGAGCGGCTACGCTCTCGGGGGTGTACCCCCTTTAGGGTGAACCTACGGGTCCCAATGCGATGTGATCAGTTTATCCCCAATGCCATATTTACCAATTGTGAAAGCAAATATCTGCTTTCTTCCTAGCGAAAAGGGTGCCGCGGGATGTGTCCTATACTTACTTGTTGGTGGGTTCTTTATTTTTATTTATATATATATATTATATTAATATATATATTTATATTTTTAATAATATTTATAATATATATTCTATTATTATAGTATTTTATTTATATTATAAATTTTTATATTATATTATATATATATATATTTTAAAATTATATTTATAATTTATATATATATATTATATATTATTATTATATTTATTTATTTATGTATTTTTTTATATAATATTTTATTTTATTATAAATATATTTTTTATTATATTATTTTATTATTATATTATATATTCTATTATATTATATTAATATAGTTTTATATTTATTTTTATATATATATTTATTTATATGATATATTTAGTTAATATTTCTGTTATATTTATATATTTTTTATATTTATATTTATATATATCTTATTTTTATATTATTTTTAATATATATTATAATATTATATATATTATATCTTTATATATATATTATATATTATATATATTATTTTATATATATATATTTATTATTTAGATATATATTCTTATTTATTATAAATTTCGATTTATTATTATATTATTAATATTTATTATATTTTATATTATATTTATATATATTTTATTTAGGTAGTGCCACACCACGTTTTTCTTAATTCTTGGATGAAACATCCACTATCCGCAAAAATGTGCGGTGCGGGCTTAGGAAATTTGATGCGGGATGCGGCTGTTTCGCTACTCCTCTATTTTCTTATTATTCTTATGATTATTTCTCCTTTCCCAGTTTGGGGTGAGGTGCGTCATTACCGGAACAGAACGTGTCGAGACAATGGAAAGAACCCCACTTGCTGTCCCCTTTTTCCCTTAAGTGGCTCGTGTGCAGTTCGAAGAATACAATCCTGATCGTTTCGAGACTTGCGAGGGTCCTTTTCTGGAATATTTTGTCATGCATGGTTATCGTTCCTTGAGGAAGGCCCAACATACACCTTAGCAAAAACACCACCATTTACTTTTTCTTTATCCCTTTGCTTCGGGCCTCTGCAACTTCAATTTTCTCCTCAGGCATTTCTTGCTGATTCAACTTCACCTTTCTTCACTCTCCCACCGGTCGTTCCAACACATCGACCACTATTACATCGCTTAACCACGCTATCATATCTGTTCCATAGTGACCACTTTTTTCAATGTACTTTCCTTATTTCTTCATTTATTTTTCTCATTCACTCACCCTTGTTTCATTCCTCATTTTTCCATTTTTTCCACACCTCACACGCCCCTAAGATTGGCACTCTGACATCTTCCTTAAATTTCTCATTTTTTCCTTATTCTAGTTTCCTACAATACATACACATTGACCAGTTAACCGCCCTACCTCTGCAAAGCCTAGCTCATCAGCTTTCCTTTTGCTCCATGAAGGACATTTAATTGCACAGCACGTTCTAGCCTCCCAACTTTTTCATATATATTTATTATTATATATATTATTAGTATTTATTTTATTATATATATTATTATATAATATTTACTTATATATTTATATATGTATTATTATATATATATGTTATAGAAATTCTAGGAGCTGGAAACGAGTGAAGTGCATGTATTGGTGTGATAAATCACATTAAACACCACAGCAATAACCGCTTCAAGAAAACAACAGAAAAGTAATATTAGTTGTTAACAACTTATACTAATCAATTTCATTTTGTAAAATTCATTTTGCTAATTGCTCTGGAAGTGTGCTGCCCTTCTTGTTTCTTCTTCATTTCCCCCCAGGTTTCTCCATGTCTCCAAGTTCCTACAAACTGACTTTTTGTTGGGTTTTCCCCATTGTCTATGATATCAAAACCCAGATTGATCGTCTTCCTTTGGGCTTTGAAGTAATTTTATACTTAATTTTGAGCAGGATTAATTTTGATTACCTTTCAGCTCCCGCATCAATCAAATCGCGCATTTTTCTTTTGAATAAGCACAGACGATATCTCAGCAAACTAACGCTTGTGTGCCCAATTATACTCATTCAGGTGTATCAGCTCTCTTTTCCCATTTTAGTCCATAATAATGTTTTCTTTCTCTTATCACCACACGCACACGCACACACCCACCCACCACACCACACACACCCATATATATATTATTATTATTATATTATATATATATATTTATCTATTTATATTTATTATATAGTATTTATATATATTATATAATATTTATCTGATTTTCATTTTATATATTATTTTATAGTTATATTATATATTTATATATTATATTCTTTATATTATATTTATTTATATATAAATATTATCTTATATTATTAGTTTATATATTTATATTATATATATTTATTATATTTTTTATATATATATATATTTTATGATATTATATATTTATTATATATATATTATTTTTATATATATATATTATATATCATTTATATTTTTATATATTATTTATATTTTTATATTTATATTATTATATCTATATATATATTATATATATATTATATAGTTATATTATATTATCTATTATATATATTATATTATGAATAAATCTTTACTGTTCGCAGATGGTCTGGCAACAAGGAGTTCAAATGTTCCTGGAGGTTAAAGTAGCTTATATTGGCAAATGTGCCATTTAATTTCATTGATGAAGATATTGGCTGCTGCTATGAAAGCAACCTTTAAAATCGTTTTGTTATACTTTGTTAAAGTTTACCTGTCCGTGTATTCACGAGTCTGTGTTGGTGGGGCGTCGTTTATCGTAAAGGTTATAATCGTTACCTCTCGTTATTATATTTTTCTACTAGTGCAAAGATAACCTCGTACGTAACTTTTGTGAGTATCTGACTTCTTTAAGTTGCCGTTGAGGACATGGTCCTTATTTGATTTACTTTGGCTATTTCTCTTTGCATATATACCAACGTTATATTTGTGGAGGCAGAACGGCTTGTACACAATAGTCGTTTTCAAGCTGTGAGATGACGCACAATTTTCTTCAATCAGCTTTTCATTAGCAACGTACATCGATAAGGCATACTCGCTGCCTTGCTCAGAATAAAACTTAAGTTAAGCTTTATTTGCATGTGTTGCCTCATATCGTTGTGTCCTAGTATCTTGCAAACCGGCAACATATAAAATTTGAATTCATCAACTATTCTTCACGTCTAAAATGGTTACAAAGATCGTAAATCGTTTTATTTGAGAAAATTTTGGTTTAAGAAAATTTTATCTTGGACATTTTTGGTTCAAGCCATTTTGCTGAAGAAATTTGTTATTTAGCATTTTATCTTGAGATTTTGTCTTCAAATCGTGTCGTTCTGCATCTTTCTTTGTCAAATTTGCTTTTAAATTTGTCTTGAAAGATTGTTTATTTAAAATAAGATTTGTGGAGAAAATACTTCGGTTTCGAGAATAGTTAGTTGTGCGTTAATTTATCTAGCTTGCGTTATTATGTTTGCGTTCTTTGTTTAATTGCGTTCTTTGAGTTTGTAAGGTTTGATACTGGAACTTGTAAGTTACTGTTTCTATAGGTTTTTAGTTTACTCTTGTTTTCATGCATCGCAGTACTTATATAGTTTATCACTGTGTACGGCAGATAACTTAATTAGTTTTCACTGCAGTAGCAGGGTCTTAATATAGTTATCCTGCCATACGCACGGTACTTATATATTTTTATACTTGGCTGTTGGCTTAAGAGTTGTGACTTTTCGTATTCGAGTTAAAAAGTTATCCTTGGAGGACTTTGTTTTTCTTGCGAATACACTGCAGTTTTGAAATAAGTTTTCGATAGAAATCATTTTGCGGTGAAAGTATGTCCGTTTTTTATATATGTGCTTACGGCTATGTCACCTGTTGCTGAAAAGGTCGTGTATTAATCTTTAAAGAATATTTTTTTTTTTATATTATATCACTTTTTTTTGCGTTTTTACGTCTTGCGTTTTCATTTAATCATCTATCATGGCCTCGTTTTTGCAGCACTTGCTAGTCAACTTTTGCTGGCAGAGTTTGGAGGAGAAGCTTGCAGGGATTTGGAGGAGGAACGTTGTCATCTTCTGAAGGGAAAATTATCTTCTTTCAGATATTAGAATCTACATTTGCCCCTATTAAAGGTCTGGCAGTCTTGAAGAAAAATTACTCTTCTTTTCAAAGCTGCCTGGACTTTCTTCTGTTGGGGATGACGATGTAATCGAGATCGTTTTCTTTGAATTAGTGAAATACGCAGAACTCGAAGATGTAAGCTGTTGATTCTCAAATGGGAGCTTTAGCAAGTCCTCTTAATTGATCACGAATGCGGTGTTTTGGATGAAGGAATACTGAGATAGTCTTGACCATAGCGAAATGAAAGTTGTTGCTTACCTATGCGGCCCAAATGAGACTATTTCCCTTCGGCCTTCTGCTATAGATTTGGAGGGGTGCCAGTACGCGCTCTGGTTGCAGTCTTTTTAAGATTTACGATGTCGGAAGCAGGAAATAAATTTGCTTTAGTGTCAAGATTAAAGGTTGAGGGTGATAGACCTCGCTTCGCTTTGTTTTGCTCTCGTTCTAATATTATGGACAGAAAGATGTTCGGATGCTGCCAATTGCGGTTATTACGAATCTTTCTATCTGGCATGCCTAAGCAGGTTGAACACTACCTAACGTTAGCTAGTACTGTTTGAGGTGGCTTGACATTTTTAAATGAGTCTTATATCTCGTGTCTTATTCGTGAGTTCCCTATTTCATAATAGATAGCTCCTCATTTTAGCATAGTCGCATTTTTTGAACGAATACAGTGTTTTATTTCAGAGATGAGGTATCTCCATTGCTAAATGGTTTGGATTGGATTGTTTTTGTAGAGTTCAATGCTGTCGCAGTCTGTGAGCAGTACGTTGAACCAAATTGCCTTTGGCGTTCTGCGTAGACTTAAGTTATAACTCGAGGCGCAGTATCTCCATAATGTATTTTTAAAAATTTTGGTAATGTTAAATCAATGGAAAAGGGAAAGAAAAAAGCCAATCGACATTTAAAAAAGAAAAAGAGCTCTGAATCATAGTCGATGTTGCTCGAGCGAAGGTCTCCTAATTTGTGTTACTCTCCTCAAAAGGGAAAAGTGGTAAATTCTACACGAGTGCCAAAATAATGCGCGGAAAGTAAAACGGATGGTTAAAAAAGTGAGCTTTTTTACTGCTGCCATCTGTATTTGGAGGTATCATCGTTGTTTTCCTGTGGACATATGTTTCTCCTCGAAAGAGGAGATCGTTGTAGGGAGCTGGTTTATTGCTTTCAGTTGCTCTAGTTAAAAGCATTTTGGCATTGATGTCCTGCGTAAAATATGGATTTAGTCACCCATGCGGGTGTGAAAAAAAAAGGCTATTTAACGCTTTATGCCGTTCAGAAGTAATCGGTGGCGTTGACAAAATGAGTCACCTGGTGGCCTTTCACCACAAAATGTAGCCACTTTCCCAGGAGCGTTTGTGGAACAAATATCCTTCCCTAAGATATTCCTAACAACTCTCAGGGATGCAAGATCTTCTACCTACTCTCTCTCTTCAAAATTAAATGGGCCAACTGGGTGATTTAAATATCTCTGAAAATGGTTAAGGATAATTCTTTACTTTCTGAAAGCATATTCAGAGTTAAATCAAATTTGTGCTTTGCCGTTTCACCAAGTCATATAAACTTTTTGGGAGAGCGTTAAGATATTACATCTGTTGAGATAGACTGGCTATTGTTGTGGGAGTTCAAGTTACAGTTAAAACATTGACCCTCACTGTTGCTGTCAGTTGTACGGTCAAACTTCATAGGGCAGATCCGTGAAAACCCCAAAAAATTTTATCACCAAACTGATATTTATATTTGCTTGGTCATTCTCAGGTGCACGTGGCTGACCACCGTCATGCCCTCTCAGTAGGGTTCCATGATGGTAGCATACTGCTTTTTAAACACGTGACACGCTGCCAATGCTCGTTGGGGCGTGTGCTTGCACGTGCTCCTGTGGTAAGTCCTTGGGGCCTTGTTCCCTCAAGTTTTTAATATCAAAACAGCCTTGGCAGACGGAATATGTCTTTGGCACACAAAAAGGACACACATTACGTCCAGGATCAACCTGAATCAAAAAACAGAGTTAATATAGAACCTGCGGAAATTCCACCCAATGCCCTCGAAACTATTTCGAGGGCTCGCTTGCAGGGTCACCTGAAGGACGTATGGAACTCAATCAAAGAGACATTAGATAGAAATGAAACAACATCAGGCCCTATATTATTATTGACAAAACAAACCAACAGACATCAGACACAATCATCACGTGTAAGATGCGTTTTGAGATGTGGAGTCGGCGAGTCTTTGCAAAGGGATTTCAGTGAGGTGCTCTCGCGTTGTGACACGGCGGGGTTGCGGTTTTTCTCAACAAGAAGTGGAACACGGGCTGTATTTATTAAGCAGACTTTCCGGTGTGGCAATTAGAGAGTTGAATTGGGGCGTGAGCGAAAACTTGAGCACGGTGGGTGGCCGGGTTCGATTGAGATTTACAAAAGCATAAAATCTGGGGCCAGCCGATCCTCGGGTGCGGTTGACAATCGATAAGGCCTGCCTGTGTGTGCCCAACCAACGTGCGCGATAGTACAAAGCCGGGAGGCTGTACACTGTCGCGGATGGTGGGCGAGTGCGATGTTGGGAAAAAAAGGTCGTCTGGGGGCGGATATATATAATAGCGGGGGGGCTTCCGGTCAGAAAGCGGGAAATACGTGATAGTGCTGGTGAAGCCAAGAGATTTCGCTGACGATTTCATCCTGGAATTCCTAGCACCCAGTTTAAACGATCGGGCTCTCTCGTCTCGACCCGACGCCCCACACAAATACCGGGCCTGATAGAAAGTGTTTGCGAGTGGACTCGTGCTCTCTCCGCACGAACAGACGAGGTCCGCTGCGCGTCTAATGTGAAAAACGCGATTCGTTAATCAATGGAGTGGACTTCCACCGCTAGCCATAAACTTTTTCGAGGGCTTGGATTCAGGATCACACCCGACAACTCTTCACGTAATGCCCCAACACAGCGTAATGATGGTTCTGGGTACGCTGCAAGTTACGACCAGCTTTATATACTTGTGAACAAATCCAGCACCTTACCCATGCAGAGAGCCCACGAAGAGGGCGGTTCCTTGGTTTGTTCGTGGATATTGTTAGTTGTGTGGTTAAGTGGATACGTTAAAAATTTGTAAATTTGTTTCCATCCAGACTCACTCAACAAAAACGGTGGTGAGTCCTCTTGTGGGAAAAAAAAAGTGGGCGGTGAGTTGTGGTCGTCGTGGAAGCCGGTCAAGGCCGTGTACATATCATAGACGGTTGCCCAACTGTAAAAAGGAGTTGTCCCAGAACCACAAAGGTAACTTTTTAACTGATGGAGAGGAAAGGTGGGACCCAAAACGGAACGAAATCCAATATATTGCTTATTCATAAAACCCTATGTGGACGCCCAATCCCAGTGCGATTATGTATACGCAAGCCCCCATTGTGTAAGTGATTAGATATACATCCATAAGATTGCTCGAAGTGAAGAGGCGATACTGCGAGCGGTAACTTGGTTTACGGAGAAAAAGAGCGCGGAGTGTGCGGGCATGTGCAGTTCAGACGAGGAGCCCCTTAGTGGTGTGCGTATAATGGAAACAGCTTGTCTGATACACGTTCCCCCCGAAAATATGATCTCTCCGGTGCCGAGAGAGGAGCGTGTAAATTTGGACTAATAATAGTCTTACCTTTAGTTGTGAGGTTGGAGTGGATAGAAACGGAGGTGAAGGGAGGTGGGGAATTGGTGTAGAAGGCCGCATTGTTTGCTTGGGGTTGCGGTGTAGCATTCCACCACAAAGATATGTCGGCAATCTCAATTAAGAAGGGTTATTGTATGGTGAATTTTGTTATTACTGTAAGAGAAGAGCTTGTTGGAGTATTGTGCCGCCCCCAACAGGTTATCTCTGGCAAATGGCTTTGAAAAGAGTGTCTAATAAGTTGGTGCCTAGACAACACGCGGTTATAGCTTTGGGTGTAACAAATAATCATGTTACTCCCCATAGATGGGAGACCGCCGTCCTGTCTCTCGCTGGCGCTATTAGGCCCCTGGCGCGAAAAGTTCGGAGGAAAAATATGAAGAGGTGGGTGGGTATGACCAAATACGCTCCCGCCAATATCCCCCCTCCCTAAGACGATGGTCAGCAGACATCAAAAAATGAGAGGAAAATGTGCGTCACAGGATACATTCCAAACCTTTATGAACGCTAATAAATAACAATGTATAATAACAGAAAAGAAAACTCAAAAATCAATGGGGACAGGATTAAATAAATAGAATTACTGATAAAAAGATCAAAAACGGAGGAATAAAAATATAAATTCTGTTCTCGAAAGTATGAAGGAAATAACAATCTTTCCACTGGAAGGTTTAGATATATAATGATATTACACTCTCCGGATTGCGGGGTCAATTTGAATAGATTTGGTCCTCTTTAATTCTATTGATCCTTTCGTGGCCAAAAGAAACTCTCAAAATATTAGACGAATTAATTTGAGACTGCAGCAGTAGATATATTTGCTTTACATAAGAGCGAGAGTGTTTACTACTTTGTCATTAGACCGATAAATTTTTCGCCTTGCAAATACAAATTACGTGCTAAAATTCAATCTAAATAAATAAGGATTAAATCTTCCTCACTTCTGCCAGGGGGTGCAGTGATCCTATTATTAAGTCTTCACCCTTTTTTCCTATCCAACAGATCCCCTCTGAGAAAATTCTTCTTTGTCAAACTAAAAAAAGGATAAAAAATAGAGAAACAAAACAAGACATTTTATACTTCAGTCATTAATTATCCATTCGAAAAAAAAAACAAAAATGAATAGGTTTACAAGTGCCATAAATTATTTTACAGTTTCAGTTACATTTCTTGCTTAAAAATAATTGTATCTAAAATTCCTTTGAGAACCGCGACATCTTTCTGTTCACGTTTGCCGGGAGAGCAAATTCCTCGCGTGAATACTATACATAGACCAGAGCCCGGCTACCAAATAAATATTTAGACTTTTACCACTCCGTGGTAAAACTTGTTCATTAAAATATAAGGAAAACAAGATGGAGTTCTGGTAGTGTGGGGTTGGACAATGAAATAAAAAATATTTTTTGGAACAAAAAAACAATTAACAACAATAAGAAAAGAAACATCGACGCATCGCTAGTCATGACTGATTAATTCAAAGAGAAGAATCCGGACCTCCAAGCAGTGTCAGAGACTATAACAAGCATATCGTGTCTCCTTATCCTCTAGGGTCCTTTTTTCTGTTTAAACATAAGATACCCAAATGTATTTTACCACAATCTTTTTGTTATTGGCTTGTTTTTTTTCCTTAATTTTTTTTTCTGAAACAGAGAAGAATCTTGTGTTGGTCCCCTAGATATTCCTAAAGAACTGATGATAGGCATAGTAATATATATAAGCTTTATGAGGCAAGTATCCACAATATGCAAGAGAATATCTTATGAACGAACACATTAATAATGGTTTGTCGCGCAAAAAGAAATTTCAAAACAAAAAAAAAAAATTAAGAAAAGTTAGACAATTCCAAAACGAATAAATCTATAATTACTGATTTACACTATGAGCGTAGAAATAACAACAATTTTTTTGGTTCATTTCCCTCATGCTAGGATCCATTTAAAATATCTCAAAGTACAAAAAAGCATGTTTAATACGGTAAAAGAAAAACACGTCTAGTCAATGATCGTCCCCCACGTTTTAATATTCTGGACAATATCGCCAGCCATGTGATTGCTCGGGCGTCCTTTTTTTTGGTGCAGAAACATACTTACCATCAACAAAACGTTCGAAACCCATTGCTTGTGTGTGTGGACAATAACCTAAAAACAAGATGACAAAAGAATTTAAACTCGCCCGAATCCAACGGGAATATTCTCTAAATAATCCAATCAATTTACGTTTCATCCCCCCGCGCCCCCCCCTCTATAGAAATACCATAAATAAAACGCCTCCCAATACTCAGACTTACATTCCATGGCAGTGGCTTTGGTCTCTGACGGGAAGAGAAAAATACCCTACGCCTCTCCGAAAAGCAAAATTTATCTCTCTACCTTGTCCTCGAAAACATAGTTACACCCGATACGACACCGAAGTATTTCTCCATAATGATGAATAACTTATTGGAGCCACGTGATAAATTTTATATGAGTAAACAACTATATAATCAAGTTATTAGTGTGGTTGTTGGAGCAAAATCTTACCAATAGATAGGAAATAAAGATTGAGTTAGAATAGGTGGACAGTATAAACGTTGCATATAAGTCAGTGATAGAGATGCCAACTAGAAAATAAATGATTTTACTCGTTGATCTTAATCTTAATACCTTTAGGAATGTATAAAGAGTCTTATGTTATTTAACGTTGACAGAATTTATTTGGTAGGGGAGGAGACTTAATATTTTAAATTTTTAAAAATAAGGTATATGGTATAGTTAGCGATATTTTGTTTATCTTAAAATGGCTTCTTCATCGATCTAATCTCTGCGAAGCTTATATTGATATTAAAAATACGAATTTTTGGAGTGATAAGACTATAAGTTTTACATTGTAGGAATATCCACCGCAGAAAAAGAATACGCTGTTCATTGTCGGGTTCACCGAAAAAATTAAATATATGTTAATTAGGAACAAATTTTACTTACGTTCTATCAGGAAACCTGGCTCTTGAGAATATTCTAAACCTAAATGGCACTATCAGGTATTTGTATCCCCAATCGGGTTTTCAATCATTGGTTTATTAGTAACCAAGTTGCCGGGCTTGGTGTAGCGTTTGGGTAACACAGCGTGTCACTCACGGAATTGTCAATGTTCAAAGACATTACGAGAGTTGTTGAACTTGATGGCAATACTTTGATTTTCGTTAGTGCGAAATTTTTGTATGCTTGTGATTGTCATCGTTATAACAATAATTGCTGAAAGATTTTCAACCAAAATTGAACTTTTCCAGTCACTAACGAAGCGCAGTAAAAATTATGGATACTATTTCGACCATACATCTACACTACTAATATATCTGTACACTGTACTGACTACACGCTGGTGCAGGCCTCGCTTAATTAGTTTCTTTAACCGGAGATGAGGTAGGTAATCTAATAGTTCAGTTCTTCGTATCTGAATACTTACTATCTTTTAAGGTCGATGAGCGAGTTAATAGATAGTAATTAAACTTTTAATCTTATCTTTCTCATAGTAAGACATTTATTGAACCGTATTTCATGATTCTTTCCGGTTTGTTAAACACAATAAAACTGAAAATAAAAATATGTATGGCTAGATGCTAGAGCTCATTAAATAAATGAGTTCTAACGTATCTTCAATATATTGCAACAAGAACTTACTTGTGTGAAGTATATCATATTATAATACACCTATGAATTAATTAGCACATACATCATTAAACCATTACCGATGCGTGAAATTTAAAGCACAATACATATGAATATGTTTGATACTCATAATATATGATATAATGAGTCCTAGTTCTCAGTGTAGCGATGTACCTTATTTATCTAAGAAAACTTGAAGAGTTGAAGGAATAAAACGTTCGGTAGGACTCCTTTTTTAAATGGTTATCTCAGAGACAAGTTTAGTATCCACACCGTCAAAGACTCTATGTATTCTAAACTTAATGTCTCACACGCTTTCAATCTAGTCCGGATCGAACTCAATTTTACTCTTTGTTTTAAATTTTATATGTTTATAAATGTTACTATATATAAACTTTAATCAATTACACTTATTGACTCACTTACTTGTGTTAATTACTTTACTGAGTCTTTTCACATACTTATTTTATTACGTAAACGATTCATCAGTCCAGAAAGTCACTCACCTACATTAAGGATCTTATTTAATTAATAATATATGATAAGAATAAATTATTAATCGTGCGGAAGTTTAATTTCACTTTTAGTCTATGTTAATAATAGCGTAATATGCCGGGCTATCTCTTCTAACCTTATACTGATAACTTTAACGAATAACAGCCTTGTTCTCAGTAAGAAGATGACACAGAGTATCATAGCTGAATGCCGTCTAGTAAACGAAATATTTCTCTACTTAAATTCTAAGAGGGATGACTGGGATTTTGTTTAATTCACTCGTGCCGCCAAAGATTGTAAGGTATTAATAAAATTGATTTTATATTAAAATAAGACATGGATAAGTATTTTATAATATGAGAGCAAGAACCCAGTAGCTAAGCCTCTTCTTATAAAAACTCCTCTACCCTTGAGGGAATAATAGTTTAATTATAATTTATATTATAAGTGCTTTATATAAATTTTTATTTTGTTTTTCAAGATTAAAAAAAAAATAGCAAAATACTTCAAGTTTTAAGAATCCAGGAGTTATTATTCTAGTATTGTTTTTCACTCTTATCTTGCAGGGTTCATAGGTTAGTGCTTTTAGAGCTATTTTGGACAGAGGTGTAGTCTCACTTTTTAATTACTATATTATCACTTTTTGTTAGTTAAAGGCAATTGTTTAATTTGCTTAAATGAGCACATCCAGCTATCACTTTATACTTATACGATTATTGTGTTATTATACCTTTTTTTTTTAAAAGTTATTTAATAATATAAGTGCTATTGATATTTTTTATTAACGTTAAAGGTCTTATTGATGTTTTGTATGTATATATAATAAATAGAATGTGCTTTCTTATCAGTAAATTCGTACAAAAGTATAAATTAATTCTAAATTTTCTTGATTTAATCATCTCATCTCGATTTTAATTATAATTTAAATAATCTTAGTAGCCTAAAGCTAAAAAAATTACTAACTGACTAGTATAATCGTAATCTTTGTGGAGATTTTCATGTGAAACTTGAATACTTTTAAATTAGTATGTCTGTATATGAAGGAGCAAAGATATTTAAGCTATCATGAAGTTGATAATATTATTTTCTTTGAAAATTTACAACACCTTCTTTGGGGCCTCTACTAGGAGAACAATCTCGGTCTTATTAATCGAAACTCGGTTCGTTATCACAATCATACGATATGCGTAGACCGTCAATTTTTTATTACATAAATCAGCTTTTTATCATTTTCTCAAAGTATAGTACATATACGATTATAAAACTGTAAGTAGTAAATTTGCGACTGAAAAACTTCTAGTAGACACATACTGTACTCAGTAACTTTTAGCTCTTATTATTTTAGCTGATATTGTTCTTAAATATATAAATATATCTGAATAGTTATATAATCTGTATTACCCTACCTCCCTTCAACTTATTAGTGACTAATATAATATTAAAGCATTATGAAAGTTTATTCACTTTTAACTATTTCAAACTTTCATCAAAACAATTTGCGAATGTGCTAATATGGATTATTTTGTATTAATTTTATATAACTTTATTTAATATCTTATAATTTATATATATCATTTTATAGAACTTAAAAATTACAATTAATCATTAATATTATTCATTATAAATATTTTATTTTCTATAATCTTAAAAATTATTAATTAATTATTTATATATAAATCTCTTGATAAAGACTTGGTTCTTAATATGCATTTAAATTTTTTTATTATTACCGTCATTTATATATATGCATGAGTATTTTGTAGAATATAAATTAAAAGTCTTATACAATTTAGTATGCTATTTTATTCAAGTAAACGCTAAAATATATACTGTATTATAATGTAATCTGTCATAGATCTTGATAGAATTTTACTAAAAATTCGTGATGTTTATTTCTTAATAGATTATATTTAGTAATCGTCTTCTATTAATTTTTTTTCAATTAATTACTTGTTTATAAATATAATAATAATCATTATTAAATAATTAAAGTATATTAATAATTTTTATTATAAATAATTTATTCATTTATCACTATATATATTATTCATCTAATCTTAATATATATTTATATATTTTATAATTACAATATTATTTTCGGATATTATAATATTTGATCTATATAATTAAAAATTAAGAATATTATAAATGAATTATTTCTATGATATAATTATGTTATTTATATCTAGAGTCGTATTTTTTAAGTATCATCTTATATAATATTTAATTTATTATATAATATTGTTAATATTACTATCTATTATTAATAATATCATATTATATATATCTATATAGATTTTTATATATTGTAGAATATTTATAATTATATAATTATTTTACATTATATGTAATTTAATTATATATTTCTATTATCAATCTTAAATCCGAATCAGATATATACAATTAATATTAATATTAAGTATAAGTATATTACTATTATTTAATTATTAATACTATCTATATATTCTATATAATATTAATATATTATATATTTATATATATTTCATTATTATGATTACTATATTATTACGTGGCGTTAAATAGTCTAACATCTATCGTAATTATCTACCTCACTCCTTTGCAATATGTCATAATATCTTGCTTGTAGTATCTAGTATTTTAGACATAGACTTCTGATCATTTTTTTTCTCATATACATTATCACTCATTCTATTTCTATATTTATCTGATTAACTATTTTGTGATCACCATCATTATTTATGATCTACACGATATTAGCGGGCATTTTGCTCTATCTGACTTTCTTAATATAAGGGATAAAATATTCATTGTCTATATAATATAGTTTAGCTTATTCGCTTTTTTGTATATCATAGTGTACGAAATAATAGGTCACCTTAATATAATGAAAATTCATTATATATGTTCATCACATGTTTCTCTTTTCCATATCTGTTAATTTTAACTATCTTTAATATTCTTTACCTACTAATTCTCCTGGTTCAATAATATACTTTTTTCATCCTCTGATATTATATGAATTTAAAATATATTATAGAATTATTAAATAAATATCATATAGGAGAAATACATTTATGTAATCTCCTTACCTACCTTTATCTAAAATTATCAATATATAATTACTAAGTGTACTCCTGTGATTTAACTTATTTTTCATATACTCCCACACCAATTGAGCTTCTAACTCACTATTTGGCATAAATATATATATAATAGTATGATATTTATAAATCGTCTCATCTATATCAAGTTTACTTATTGATTATATAACTCTTGTCTTTTACTTATTATATTCTATGATCTATATTAACTATATCTTGATTATCTAATATTATTATATATTAATTAATCTTAGAAGATGTATATAGTGTAAATCTAATATAATTATTATATCGTTAATAATATAAATATATAAATATATATATAATAAGTATATCATATGTATAATTATAATATATATATCTATAGCTATATTCTTATTATATTATATTATAATTATAAATTATATTTATTATTATATATATATTATTATAATATATATATAATTATAATTAAAATTTATATTTATATAATATATAATATCCAATATAATTAAATTATTCAATTCATTTATCTATTTTATTATATCTTTATTACTAATTATATTAATATTATATCATTATTAATTTTAATGTTCTTCAGATTCTTACTATTATTATTATCTTAATTATTTAAATTTGATCTTTTATTCTCTTTATATATATTCATATATTAATATATCATATAATATTAATCAAATAATTAGTTTATTAATATTATATTACTAATTTTTATATTATATACTATATATAATTATTATTTATTTATACTTAGTATTATCCATAATTGAAGTTTTGTTATTGTGATATATTTGTATATATTTTTTTTTCTTCTTATCTATTATTATCTTATTTTTTAAATATTCAATTACTTACTTTATTTAATTTCTATTATATAAATATTAAATTCTATTTATTATATATTATTTATATACATTAGTATATTATTATACTTATATATTATATATTAAAAATACTAACCATTTATTACTTAATATTCATATTCCTAGATGTTTCATCTAGTTTCACCTATGTTGTATTATTTGTATCATACTTATTAATCTAGTATTCTCTATTAATATTATTATTCTATAATATCATATATTTATATATATGTTAATCTATATATATATGATAGTATCTCTTAATTTTATTATTTATAATAGTTTAATTTATTAAATATTATTACTATATAATATTATTATTTCTTACAATATTTTCTATTTATACTCTATTTCTTTGTTGCCTTTGTATGACTCGGCACCCTGCTGGGGATCCTACCGCCGTGGTTTCGCTAAAGTCGTTTGCGTAGCTACTTAGCTGCAGGCAATAGAGTCCACTATATGAATAAAGAGTGCGTATTGTATGGGTATACGGGTTATTGTGCATACTATATTTATAGGTAGTATAGTTTTGTTGGCTTCTGGCTCCCGGGCGGCCTACACCTATTGGCGTAAGATATCAACGTGAGGGTTCACACTCACCTGCTATATATAGTAAAAAGGTTACTATTGATACTTTAAGGGTGGGTATTATTTTCTTACCTCATGTAACGTGTATTTTTTCACTTATAGTGGAGTTAAGGTGAGCTGTTCACCGGGGGGTAGGGCTTTTATTTTCGCCATGCATTTTCTATTTCCTAAACCTTCTGATTTCGAATCTCTGACGGACGCCTCCTCCCATCTGAGAATAAGGATGTGTCATAGATGCTTGTATCATTTAGAATCTCGTAATAGCATATTACCATAACCCTATGCCGGCATATAAATTATTTAATGCAATTGACCCTGTCATTCATAAGCTTTCATTGAATTATATAATTCATATACTAATTATATATATAAAATATGAATCTATATAATTATGATATATTATTATAATCTATTTAATCTTATTCTTATATTATAATTATGTAATTAATATATTTATATATCTTCAGGTGCGCGGTTTTACGTGGGTTAAAATGCCGTGAGTAAGGCTCAGTAGGCTTCCATTAATATATAGATAAAATAATAAATGACATACTATTTTGTATGTTATTTAAATTACTAATATATATTACTATTTAAAATCATGTTGAACTGTACCTTAACCCGACCACGAAGAATTGCCGGTCAGATATCCTAGATTATCATTTAATTCTTATCTTTTAGCGCCTAATTAATTTTACTTACGTGATCATGCTTGGATCATAGCATAGTCGTCTTCCTCCTTTTTTGATCGCGTCCCTCTGGCACAATACTTATATGGTTTATATTGTAAACCACATTACTGCCTCTAATTATATTATAATATTATATATAAATATATATTAATTTTTTTATAGATATATAGTTATTTAACATTAATTTACAATCTAATAGTAGTATATGTACTTGTAATAATAAAATTATATAATTATTTAAGTTATAATGCATTATAAAAAGAATAATATCAGTAGAAACCTTTTGTGATAGGATACCTCGCATATGATTATACAACGATCATTAATACTAATGCCGTGCATCAGTGATGGCTAACTTGACGTTTTAACTTTGAGACGTGCCTACTTAGCATCTAATATTGCTGTCAAGCTCCTTAAAGAAATAAAATAGAAGTACGTGCGATTACTACACTTATTGTTAGGCCCTGACTGGAGGTATTTCGTTGTGCCTTACCTAGAAAGGCTATTTAATGGCTTATTTCAAACATGGTGTGATGGTCATATATAGTAAAAGAAACACTTTATTTTATTTTTGTTCTTAATTTTTGGAGGATTTTGTATCCACTAGGCTATCCTCTCGAACGTTACATAAATCTACGGAAAATATAAGCATGAATGTCAAAACATATAGCAGCTTACAGGTAACATATAGATTATATTATGTTATACTTAATTTATTCATTCTGTTTATCATGAAATTAAAAAAAATATCAATAAAAAAACTCCCTTGTGAAATAAACTTTAAAATTGTGTTCGTATTAAATATCGGCTGTCAATTATATATATAGTATAATTTATTTTGTAATGATGCATTTTTTTTTTTTAAGAGCAATGGGCTCCTCCACTACGTGAACTTATGGTGTAACATTATAGGTTGCAATGCCGATTTTTTCTAAGTATATATCCCACTGGTATAAATCGAACAAGTTATTATATAGTGGGACAGGTCCAGGTTCTCGGCTACCGTTGGAGACGATACGGGGTTCGTCTCCTCTGTTCCTCTCACAGCGGCTATATTAGTAATTATCATACTTTAAAAAGTATAATAAATAGTAAAATTTAAAAAATATATATAAATTTAAAGGAATCAAAACAGCTAATTTTGGCTATTTGCTCTTACGTACTACTGTGCCGATGATAACGGATTAATAGAGACGTACGCTGCCTCGGCTCTACTTAAATATCTATTAATATTTAAGGTGGTTATTTTAATATAGATTAACTATTTTTTTTTAGTTATTCATTGTGCATATAATTGAGTTCAAAATTATTCATATCTTATGTTAATTTATTTCTGTTTATCTGTTTTATAACTTTTTTTTGTCTCATATATGGTCAATTAATGAAGTTTGCGGGGTGCTGGTTCATTATTGTGTTATAAATATTTTCTTGGCTTACTTCTGTATTGTAATCCTATCTTGTTTTGAGGCCATTACCTTGCTTTCACGCCATCGTTATTATTCCTTTGGCCTTGTTGCTTTATATTGTTTTATCTATTCTATCGTTATGAATGCGGTGAGTGCTTCTTAGATTTCTTCATCAATGGCACTCATGAAGGTTTGAATTATCATTCATTTTTCTTCATGATCTATCTTATATCTGCTTCACTAGTCTAGAGGCGCCAGGTCTACTGCACTCTCTGCGGCCTACCTCCTCTTTTATACAATATTCTGTTGTTTTTACCTTCATTTCGTGTCTCCCGGTCATTTCTTCATGATTGCAGTTGTTGTATTCCCATACAGTTACCATCTTCCTTTATGATTGGCTCTTCTCCTTACTGGTATGGTCAGCCTACCCAATACCCTGTGTCTGTTTTTCACGTAGTATAACTAATCTTTGAGTGATGTGTATATGCGTGCTGTCAGGAGTATGTGGTATGGTATCTCCATTCGCTAATTGGTATTTAATCTATTTGCACGGTTAATCGGGGTTATGTGAAGTGTGATTGTGAGGGTATGCAGGTAGAATTGTGAACAGTCTGCTATTAAATTCTTTGGGAATTAATATAGGTATTACTTTACGATAAGTGTGTCATTGGTCATACGGTAGATAAGCGTGCGCTATACGTGTTAATTTAACTGTGTCACTCTCATAGTAGTACTGTATGTTGATATTACTAGAATGGAGTACCCCTGTCACACCCGGTACCTGTGGACAGGTATCTAGCTGGTTGAGTTATGAATAGTATCTACGTTTAATTGGAGTGAGTGTAGGTGAGTTTTGTTTCACGAGGTGGTTTGTATGCAGGTGAGCAGTCCTGTTACTCGTTTTTATATCTAGAGGTCAGGAGTCGGGGGCTGGCAGGCCCCGTTCATTTCCTTGTTTCGTTGAGTGTTGTGGGCGAATTCTGAGAATATTTTGGATGTGACGTGAATAAGTTACTCGAAGTGTTGAACTAGGATATTGTATGATGTGTAGACATAACAGCCTTGCTATTCAGCACATAAGTGGGGATAGAGGATGTGTGTTCTTTCGATTTGCCCTGATAACTGTTCCGCCAATGTCGAAGACAGCATATCTACTCTATTGCGGTTTTATTGGACTTAGCCCCGAGGTGTTTTACTGTTGGATTTCATTGGGGGTTTGCTGTTGGCCGAGTGTTTGTGCTGTTTTGGTGTTTGAGGTCGGCTTCCAGTGAATATCATTAAGTATATACTTGTAACGCTTGTGAGAGCGTAGTGTCGGTATCAGATGCATGTTTAGATTGGATTGTTTTATATTTGTCGGTAGTCTAGGGTGGATAAAAAATACTATGTTATGTCTTACCTTGGTTCTTCATATTATGTATTATGAGGGATGGGGTCCTGACCTGCAGTTAAGGGTTCAGGGTGGGGGGGGAGCGTTTTAATCGTGCGCGAGCTGTGATAGGTGTAATGAGTGAAATTGACGTAGTGGGCCTGGGATTAACGGGTGGCTAACTTGCCGCGAACACTTTTATTTGACCTTTTTTTAGACCTACGCGGCCCCATTATTTAGAGACTCGACGGTATTTCCAATTAGAACGATATTATAGCCCAATTTTTTTGGTCTGGTCCACTCATTTTAGGGCCTTTGGACCTTTTTTACGCATCCATAGATCACCTTTGAATTTCCTGGGTCCTTTTGGCCATACCTTAATTTCACTCCCTTGTCCTTTTATGAGGACGTCGTATTTTTCTGCAGAACCCGTACTTTTTGTAGTCACTAATAACTTTTTGGCCTCCACTCATCTTTTTTATTTGGCGAACACCCATTGCTTTGATGAATTTGGCACCTAATATTTTTATATGGCTAACTCACCTTTTTCGGCACCCCTTATGAAATTTGGCCCCTGGTATTTTTTTATATACACACTATATATTGTGCTCACCTGTAGATGTTTTGTGACCTTTCGGAGCCAGGGTGCGCACGTGTTGTGCCAGTCGCACCGTATTCGTCAATTCCCCTATTTTACGCCCCTAGTTTTTATCTACCGTTTGTGGGCTTTTTGCCCCGGATCCTTTTGTGAAGTTATATATAATGAGTTACCTTATGGGCCTTTGCCCTATTTTTGCTGTCTCGATTTCATTGTTATTGCCGATGATCTTATGTCACTCCAGCCTTGGTACATAATTCCTATGGATATTTGTAGGTGGTCCACTAGGTAAGGTAGTATTTGTTTATGTGAGTAATCTCAGTGTGGGTTCACTTTGGGAACTCACCATATATGGTATTTTATATGTAGATTCACATTTGGATATTTTACGTGGTAGTCTCATTATAGTGGCCGAGTAACAAAGGTTATATTTTTAGATCTTTAGTCCATTTTTAAGGTGGCTAATTTGCCTCATTTTTGACTAGTTCTCTTTTATTCCCTTATGTTATTGCTGATTCTTCTAGGCTTTTATCTTGCATAGTAAGTAATAATTGATATTATAAACGTGGGTGTCCTAATTTTGTAACCTCACTAGGTGTACATATTTTATTTATATAGGTATACTTTCATGTTATTTGGTAAGACTTGCGTTTTAGGTTTCTATGTAATATTAGCTACGTTTATAGCACGGAATTCATGGTATGCTTTATTCATCATAATATTATTTTTATACTTGGTGTATTCTTTTTATACTACCTGTGCAACCAAAATACTAAATCTTGCAGTGGCTTTAATGATTTAATTATCATATAAAGAACCTCAATTTTTGATAGGTATTCTTAGTTATTCTCTTAGTATGTAATATTTAAAAATATTCTATTAATAGAATGCGATTAATTGTTAACTGAGAGTAAATGTGAGATAATTATAAAGGGGATGAGTGAATTATAAATAGTTTAGATAAGTGAATGGATGCCATATATTGTGTAAAACTGATGCTTACCTGTTAACTAGTTATCACATATTGTGTAATAGTGCTTTACAATTAGATTGAGGGTACCTGTAGTTAGATATAATTATATGTAGCTCTAGTGTAACAGTTTATGCATACTAAAGTGAGTATACGACGGTTAAGTATGTTTGTGCCCTACTTTATAAGTGTTCAATACATGGCAATAGTAGGATATATAGTTGAACTAAACTTATATATTATTCACTATTATAACCTTTTATCGCCTCTTCAACTTCTTGCCCTATCGTTACTATATATTCACATATCTATTAATAAGTGATGTGTACTTACCTACTACAAATGTATAATTATTAAAATGTGTTTAACTGCTAGGTAATCGAAATCATTAGGTGTGTATTATTCCTATACTTATGACTGTGACGTAATGTGATCTTTAATATCTATCTTATTTCTGTGAGATTTGAGTTATAATTTTTTAATTAACCCATTATCAGCTGATCACTTATACCACTCACTCTTTCACACTTAGACTTAATAAATTACCTCTTTAACATTATATAATCAAAAAATTTATACATCATATATAACACTACTACAATCTAACTTCCGCAACCTACGGTAACACTATTTACTATATATATAAATAAATAATCAACTTATTAAAAAATATACTCCCAATCTTTTACTCACTATGTATTACTTATATTATGAAATGCTCTTGTAGCTAAAAATTTATTGACTATTATGTATTCACTAGCTTAATGCTAATTATTGCATAAATATAATCTACTATTTATCATTCCCAAGTGATACATTTAGATTGATATCAATCATCACTATCATTTACTTGACACTCTTAGTACTATATATATACTTTGAATGTATTAATATCTCTATAATTTATTAATAGTATATATATAATATATAACATCTATATATATGTTGGGCTGCACCTTCTCCTTTATGCAGTGAGTATTTATATATATCATTTATAATTACTCATTAAATACCTTCTTATAATTGAGATCAGGATTTATTATATTTGTTATACCTAAATTACAAATTAATAAAAAGTACATAAAAAATGACCTGAATATCTCAATTTATTGTCCCCACTCTCATGAGTATTGTTCATATAATAATCATTATTAATTATTATATAATACTACCTATAATACTATAGTACAGAAAGTTTATTTATAATATAAAAGTTATAGTTTATGTACCAGCCTGTCTTAAGACTGTGTAATATGCAAAGTTTAGAATGACAGTGACTTAGCCGTTTTGAATTAATTATGGAAGCGTTCATCACATGGCCGCATAATAGCTGCAGAGTGTGTTTATATCGTGTGTTATTTATTTTTGTTGTTAAACTCCACGCAACCTTCAAGTGGCCGGACCTAGACCCGTATGAGTAAACTACCGACCTGCGTACTTAATGTACCCGCTGTTGATGTCATGCTCGGCTCTAGGTGGCCCCGCTTTATTTTACCCCGACTGACCGTTACCCCGCTTCGCAGTTGTACTCCCCGAGGCTCCTCGTTATATTATTTATTGATGCCTGATTTGATATTGAAGTGGTGTAATTAATAATGGTATTAATTAATTTTAAATTGTGAAGATTTTGAATGTAAACCTATATAAAGAATATTAAAAGTTATTGCTGCTTTTTCTTAATCTTGTGGATAATTTGTTGTATACAGCTTGTGTCTGTACGTATTGTTTTGTACCTAGTACTACTAGATCAAGCTTATGCTCCTTAGGCGCAGTAATTGTGTCAAAGTTGAATAATATCAATACGTAGTTATTTAAATGTACTAATAGAACATATTTTCCTATATATTATATATTTATTTTATTTTCTCACTAGACTCTTTTACCTCACCTAGTTGTTAGTGTGACAATGTTTCTTACGTTATTTGATATATTGCTCAGTTATTAAATATAGGAGTCTCCCAGATTATAGCATTCGTCATTTTATGTTTTGTGAATCATATTGTGATTAATTATTTGTCTCTCCTTTTATGTATATGTCAATATTATATACACAAGCAACACCGGAATAATATGTAACTTCTTGGACTATATAAATATATTTTCATTGTACACTGTAAGAAATATAGGTTTTATGACGTATAGGTTTTCAATTTCGCTATAGTTTTAAATATTTAAGGTTATATAGCTTTTTCTATGGTTAACTTTTATCTCTTATAATCTCTTATGCGGTTTTAAGTTTTTTTCTCTAGTCTGTTAGACTTAATCTATTTATTGTTTGTAGACTGTTGTATAGATTAGGTTAGATATCTAGTATTTGCGCATGAGTCTCTCGCGTGGACTAAGTTACATTTAAGACTTTACAAACATGGTGAGTCTTGAGCACTTCTAATAATTTGCAATAACATTAAATGTATTTTATATTCATGCATTTGTTAAAACTAGAATTTTAAACTACCTGTGAAAATACCTTACACTATCGAAATTAATTCAATTCTTACTACCTTAAGCTACTCTGTATGATAGTGCTCTTAAAATACATACTTATGCGTAAAAAGAAATTGCATTCGTTTAACTCTGTCCATTACATTTATTACTTTGGACTATAACTTTTATTCATCTGTTTAGTGGAGGTTGGTGCACACTTCACCCATTGAATAACCAGTACATATATATATAATCATGTTTACTCCTTTTTTCTAGACAATTTTGACGTGATACTATCTGGATATTTCGTGTTGTACTCACTGTATTTTTTTGAGACTTTTCTGGCTCAATTAGTCACTTCATTAGTATATTTTTCCTGGCATTGATCTATCTGTTACAATTTCTGTTCTCATTAATTATGTTCGCTATCTGTCTTTTACTCACTTTAGTAAATTTTTCTTAGTTTATCCTCTAAAATTTTTACAATTTGCTTTTACTGTTTGCTTTTATTGTCTTTTGAAACTATTTGTCTTATCTGCTTGTCTATTCCTTCCTTCCTTCAGCCGAGTATATTCACGCAAGTTTAACCATAGAGACGGTGTATAAGCCTTCAATGCATGTGAGTGGTGTGAATTGTCGTTTGTGTTTTGTTTTAGTCGATATGTTAAATTAGCGCTTTTCACTCTGCTATTAATCTCCTGCTTTTTTTCCATTTTCTATGCATTTACTGTCTATTTATCCGCTTTATGGCGTTATTTCTGCAGCTTACTCCCTCTACTGGAACACAGTTTGTGATCAGGCTAGCATATTTATTATGTATTTCATTTCTTACGATTAACTGTTATCTGTTGTTCTTTTATATATTTATAGGTTTGCTTAACACATTCTTAGTAATTTTAAGTTGTAATTTTATATGTTATATACTTTTTTTTTTATAATTTGTTATTTTTCTGTGTGCTACCTAACCCCCGGTTTCGGTATAATGTGAGAAATTCTATTTTTTCTTATTCTCCATGCTCACGTCGATGAAATAAGGAAAATTGTTTTTATTTCAATGGATTTCTGTATATAGTTAATTGAGGTTGTGATACCGGGTTTAAAAAACATTCGCTGTATTTTTATAATTTAGATAGCCTTATTTTAATAATTCACCGTTTTGGATATCAAGGTGGGCCGAAATCCTAATTCAATGTGTCTAAATTTATATTTACTATAATACAACTTGAAAATTATTGAGCAATGAACTTTTAAATAATTTGAACAAAAAGCACATGTTAAAGAAAAAAAATAGTTATTATAATTGGAAAATACAATTTATTTGAATTAGGAAGATAAAAAAAGACTCTCCATAAAGTAGAAATTTGAGCATATTATGGGAATCTGCTATACATGAGAAAGGTAAGACTTGGTGTTTATTTAACGAGATTGTATTATAAGATATTTTTTATTAAGTATAAAGGGTACATAGTATAGGACATTATAAATTATTTGCTTTCAACGGTGTCTTGTGGAATGTTTAGCAACATCGTTTTTTGCTCATAAAACGTCGGAAATACATGTTTTCACTGATTGAGGTTGTTGGAAATTAGAAATAAACGAGGGCAATAGTTAGTATTGTTAATAGTTGATATTGAGAATCAGTTATTTTACAATTTATAGAGTTTTATTCTTCCCGTTTCATTAATTTAATACGTAGTGTTATTTTTACGATTTTATTTTAATCTGGATTATCACATCAATCTCTTGAAATATTAATTCAAAAGATACGTTTTAGACTGATATACTTTGGTCGATTTCTTTGAAGATTTGAGGAAATGATCTTACAGAGATAGCTCATACTCATCCAGTGCTGGGTGATTGTAAGAATCGAATACAAGTAATGATGGAAGTTATTAAGTGCTTGTGGGATAATGTGTCCTGAACTTAAATTTACATCATTGTGTTATATAATTAAGGTCGTTACCAGTCGTGATAGGTGCTTTATGTCGGATGCCTTGTCAAGCTTTGTAACGCTTCAGATTTATACATTTTGTAGAAGTAAAATTGCATCTTATAAAGCCTAGGATACTAAATCTCTCTCTTGTGGGATTGATTTTTGCTATTTTCCTCCATCTCAGCTTTTAGTTGTGTCTTCTTAGAGGCTTCTGGTCCGTTCATTGTGGTGGAATAGCAGTGACTGTAAGTCGTATTTACTTTTGATTTTAAAAGATGATGAGCGCCTGGTAGAAAAACGTTGTAAACTGCAAAGGGTGTTTTGGTAAAAGATTGATAACTCCTCGATATATATAGTAGACATTATGCGCTTGAATTTGATGCTATAATTATAATATACGAGGATACAACTGCTGTTTATGAAGTTAGGTAGAAGGACCTGTCTGGCTTCCTCTGAATCATTACATTTGCCGGCGTCACTCACCAGACAGGGCATTCTGTGATTCATTTCGTTTATATAGAGTCACTAACCGCTCTGTTCAATAATTGATCTTGCAAATGTTAAAAATTTCTATTGTTCGTCTCTTATTCCTTATTTTTAATTTAATAATGGTTACGGCTGTGGTTAATACTATTGTCTTACTCCCTGTGTTCAGCTCCTCTATATTCAATTTTGTGGGTAGTTCGTTATTGTATTTTT